>BQNB010011547.1:0-81141 GCA_026074375.1 Tanacetum coccineum
AATTAAAAGTAATTAAACTAATTAAATCTAAACCTAATTTAAATTAATTAAATTAAATAAACTAACTAAAGTTAACCTAAGGGACTAACAGTGAAAGGGAGACAAGGACAAACGGGGTAACAGGGTAACTAACCACAGGGACTAACTATGTGAACTAGAAACTTCAAAATTACAGAAATGGTCCCTGAGAATGACCCCGATTGCAAGACAAGTCCCAAGTGCTTATTTTTGAAAACTTATAAAAGCAAACTTATTAAGGGGGCTTAGGAGAACATTTTTCATAAAAGGGGTATAAGCTGAAAGGGTCACAATAAGCTGGAAATGTGAGCTTTTGGGCTGACAGAAAGTTAATAAGCTTAAAAGCTTATTGAGCTTTTTCTTGGAGCTTAAGAGCTCAAAATAAGCTGAAAAGGGGGTTTACTAACTTAACTAACCTAAATCTACCTAATTTAACTAAACTTAATACCAATAAGCCCTAAATTAAGCTAAAACAGAAATAAGATAAAGTGACAGTTTATATAAAAACAGAAAAAATGCTACTTTAAGCCTAGAATAAGCTAAGCTAGAAAGGGAATTAAGCTAAGCTACTTTGGGGGCTTAAAGGGCACTTAATAAGCTACAACTAAAAGCTAAAAGATACTAGGTCCTAGTGGAGCAATAAGCTGGAAAAGGGTGCTGAATGTGGTGCTCAGCACCAGGGTAGCTGCCAAACAGTGGCTGAAAGGCTTTTTGAGCTTATGCAAATAAGCACAATTGTGCTTTTTAGCCACAACCAAATACAAACAGATTGACAAGGATGACTAGTGAGCTTATTTCCAAAGGATGAGGGTTTAGAAAGCCATATAAGCTGCTGAATTTGTAGCTTTAAACTTGGGGGTTCTTAAAAATTTGCAAAGACAAAATTTTGACTCAAACTTAGTCAAACCAAAAGGGACAGAATAATGGCTTGGGTGAATGGCTAGAAACAACACCCAAGAGCACAAGAAAGTGTGCTTAAGCTTGTCTACACAGCTTGAGCACCTAAAACCAATTTTGCTTATTCCAAATTTGACAGAAACCAAAAGACATGTAAAAACTCATTTTAAAACTAAAATTGGTGATTAAATTGGCTTGATTAACTACACACACTCAGCCAAAGGTGGCTGAGTGCTTGTAACCCACACAATCCCCCACATGACCCATTTTGGGCTTTTACCAAACACCCCCTTAAATAAGTCAAAAAGCTTATTTACTTGATTTTACTTAAAAATAATTAAGGGAGATTGATGTTAGTGACAGCAAGGTAATAAAGAAACAAGCAAACTCAATTTGTTTTAGGATTAACAAAGAATTAAAAGACGAATTATATTGAAAATCACAAGAAACTCAATATCACTTTCAAAACTTGAATTAAACTTTTAAAATAGTACATTACACTTAAAAAGTAAGCTGGAAACTTAGATTACAAGTTAATTAATAATTAAATAAGAAAAGCTAAACTAAAACTAGTGTGTGGTCGGCATTGTGTTTTCTTCTATTTATATAAGCTCCCCAATGTTTCTTCTTCTTCTTGTTGTGTTTCTTGTGTGAGTGAAGCCTCAGCAACAAATCCTAGCCCTCCATTTCTTTTGTGTTTCTTTTAAGTGCTCAATCCGCCATTGATATTTCTCGGGTTGAGGGGGATTGCCAACTTGGCAGGTTTAAAGGTTAGTGGAAGGTGGGTTTAGGTTGGGACTGGGTAAACGATGGATTTGGGTAAAAGAAGGAGAGGTATCATGTGATGGTGGTGTTTTTTAGGAGATGGCGGGAAAGGGAGTGAGGGAAACCCGTGATAGGTTAACAGGTTTTTTGAAAGTTTCACTTGCCCAAAAAGAAACCCCCATCTTTCATCTTATTGCCATTTCGTTTGTCCCTTTTTATTTAGTTATAAAGAAGTTTGGAAAGTTGGCATATTGGATCCTTGTGTTTTGTTAAAACAAAGATAAAAAAGGTTTCAACTAATGGCAGTTTCAGCCCTTGTGTTTTATAAAGAGATAAAAGGTTTTGTAAAATTACAAATTCAGTCCCTATCTTTTCTTTATCATTTTCCTTTATAAAACATATTTTAAGAATTACATTTTTAGTCCTTATGTTTTATAAAAATTGTTTTTGGGCCAGTATTGGGCTTGGGTTTGTGTATTGGGCCCAATTTGGTGTGTCTGGGCCCAATAGGGTTTAGGCTTTTGTTATTGGGCTTTTTAAGGCCCAATAAGGTTTGGGTGGGTTTTGTGTGTACAATGGCTGAGATTGGCTTGTTCAAGGGCTAGGATCGGGCCTTCAAAGTCTTCATAGTCTTTGTCAAATGCACACAAATGGGCTGTTGTCATTGATTGAGGGCCCATTTGGTCTTCACAGTCTTCATTAATATACTATTGGGCTTTCCCGGCCCATCAGATGGGTTGAGATTGCAACCAATAGTATTCTTCAATTACGGCTCCGGTTTTGACTGTTAATTTGTTGAGTTGACTTTGACTTTGACTTTTCTGGTCTTTGGCTTTGCTTTGGCTTTGTCCTTCACAGCTTTTCCATTCCGTGCCTGGTTTTGTCGTTTTGGCTTTGTTTTTCGTCCTTTTCTTGGTTATCCGTTCCTGCACAATACATTTAGCAAAACAAGCGTATCTTTGGCATTTTAAGTCCGTTTTTGGTTATTTCAGCTCGTTTTTAAAGGTAAAAGGTATGTGTATTTAAGCACATACCAATTAACTTATGGAATAAAGTGCAGGAAATTTGTCATCAAAAATAAAATTTTCATTTTCACAGAATGTGGAGACGGTGTCACGATTTACACGCGACGCCGTCACCACGACACCTGTGACGGGGTTAAGATTTTCCTGACGACATCAAACGCCCAGGTCCAGAAAACTAAAAGTTTTTAATTATTTTTGAAAATAAAACTTGCATAACATTTGAAATATGTAATCTTCTATTATAAACCTGCAAAACTAATAAGTTTGACAATTCTCTCATCCTATGTTTACTGCTTTATCGAGTCAAACCCTAAATTCATATTGTATATTTGTATATCGCACATTTTATGCTTGGTATAGTTGTGTTTGTCTTTGATTACAGGTTAAATTTGATGAGAAGAAGCTTAGAAATTCTTAGGAAGTTTCATTGGATGATTCTTGGATGACGATTTAACCAGTTATCGCATGTTTCTTCTCTATTATTGAGCAAACCAGGGGAGTACTAGTTTCTTTTCCTTGTTTTCTTTTCCCTTTATTCATTTTTACGGGTACTTCTATAGAACATTAGGGACAATGTTCAACTTAAGTATAGGGGGAAAATAAGCCTTAAAAACTATTCTTTCATTTGCCATTTGCTTTGTCCTTAAAATAATGGGTTTGAAACATAGCATAGGAGGTGATTTTGACTCAAATTTAAATTTTTTTATGACACATACCGATAAAAACCAAGTATTAAGAGCGTCTCATTGACAGGAATTTATATTACTAGCACAAAAAACCCTCAAATTAAATATGAGGTTCGCCCTTAGATGTTATACCTTTAGCTTGTTCGAGTTCAGGAGTGAGCAATCATGTGTGTCTATTCTGTCGTTATGGATGTGTATGCGTGGTTTTGTCGCCTTTTCTGGAATATTGGTATTGGTTACTTTAGGATTATGAGAGTGTACCGGTAGTACATTAAAGTCTAGAACTTGTTTTTGTGATACATCCCGAGACCGCATAGTAAGTGTTAGGATTTGCTTGATAAGAGGCATTAGGATTAACCCATATTTTAAACCTGTAATTGTTATGATGGTGATGTGTCGTCGTGTAGGTGTTATTTTATGTATCAAGTTTTACTATTTATTTATGCCGACTATACCTAAAAACAACACTCTAACGGGCAGTGTACCCGATCAGAGGGGTGTCGATCACTGAGAGTGGAAGTTAACTCTTAATTCTACTGGTATTTTATTTACCTAGGTTTAGTACTAATCTAACCTAATTATTCTAATTAAATCTAATTAAACCTACACATAACAATATATCGAAACAGGGCTTTCTATTGGTGATCATATTAGTCTAGCTATATGAATAAGCATTATATGTTTCTATCCCGGACTCTTAGCCTACGCCCAAACAACACCAAAGTTGCAGCGCATTAAATATGTAGGACTAGATCCAGTTGAATGATAGGGAAAACACATAATTAAGCACATAAACGGGTATGAAGTGATAAGCAAAATCAACATACAACGAATAAGGAACAACCGATATAAAGACAAATCTAAACATTATATTATCATAAACATAGCTAATACCTAAAGGTATTAGCCGATAGTCATTGTAGCAATACACGAAATCATAGATGAACGATTAAACATAATGCTAACCGAACGCGTATAGTGGAGTGTAGAGATTACAAGATTTTTCCCATCGATTAGACCACTTTATAGGACCTTTACGGCTTCATAGATCTTCTAAAAATTAGACTTGGTGGTAAAAAGCATATCTAAAATCGTATTTATGTTTTGGTATTTATAGACTCTGAAAATTGGTCGATACGGCGTACTGGAACTCAATACGGCGTATCGGGGTTGCTTGGCGTGGGATCCAAGAATAAAATATTCCAGAATTTTCTTGAGCTGGTATGGATACGGCGTATATGACCTCTTAGATATGGTATATCGGACCTCCTCGATACGGCGTATCAGACTTATTAGGTACGGCGTATTGAGCTCCTCCGGTACGGTGTATTGGGGTCCTTGGGTATGGAGAATTGGCTGAAAATGTGCTTCTCATGGTTTTTGACCAAAGTATCATACACGGCGTATCTGCTGACGTGGATACGATGTATTCTTCAAAGTCAGGCAATGGTCTTGAGTTCTTCAAAGTCATTAGATACGGCGTATGCTTCTAGAATGATACGGCGTATAGATGTCAGAATCAGTTGACATTCTCAAAGTCTTCGTTTATGCTTCAAAACATGTCCTTTTCTCCATCTTTTACCAAATACTCGATAATTACTACAAATAACAGATATAAACGATTAAGTAACAATTCTTTGCAATAATTACACAAAATGGGTTATATACATGGGATAAATGATGCTATAAAAGTGACGTTATTTGATGTCATCAAATATCCCCCTACTTGAATCCTACTTGTCCTCAAGTAGCTTTAGAAGTTTATAAAAATGTATCCCTAAGGATATTTTCTGTTAAAACATTTATTTGATCTATTACAAGTACACAACCAAACACCTCACGAAATAGGAAGATGAAAACACTTAAATCACTAAAATAATCTATGTGGTAACATGTAACTAATTTGCTCAATTGCTCGGTCGTGATGAGTATTCTATCATAAGCTTGGCAAGGATACACACCTCCACCGCTAAAGCTAAGGAGTAACAAGTTTATAAAGGTAAATATGGGTTTATATGATAAGGCTTAGGGTTAATTACTCTAACTAATCTTTATCGATACCAATATTCTAGAAGGGCAACAAAGACCATACATATACACTCGTAACGACGGGATAGACACATGTAACTGCTCACTCCCACTTTGAATAAGCTAAAGAGTAGGAATTGTAGAGTAATATAGGGTATGGATCTTCTAACTTTCACCAATAGTAATAAACCAAAAAGGCAGTTGAGACATGCATACATGGCCGTAACGACGGAATAGACATGCACGCTCGATCACATCCTCATTCGCGTAAAACCCATGGTTAATGATTAGGAAAGGGAAATAAATTATTGTTAAATAAAAATTACAAAAAAAATAGATTAAGTCTAAAATACATGTTGCTAGACACTTTTTCCTGACCGTTACCATGCTAAAGACATAACTATTTACAACATCTTGATCATAGATCAAAAACAACAACCTAAGTTGGCGTTCTCATAACGGTCAACTTCCCAAACATCCCATACCTTACATACTTTACAAGGCAAGTGGCGATATCTTTTACTTTATACAATACTTTACATCGTTGATTTGTATCAACGAATAATCGGTCCTTCGTGTAATTCCTTCGGTAGTTGCGAAACGATTATCTTCAAACCTTCCTTTCTCTTTTTTAAATTTTTTTATTTATTAATTTTTTTGCTAACACTATACTACGAAACTCGGTGTAGTTTCACCATCTTCACGATCATAATAATTCCTTTGATAATTTCTTCATTCTTTGGACATACCATTAATTGTGATGGTAGTAAAAATACATGAGTTTTGACTATAATATACATTCCCATTTGCAAATTTCTTCCAACCGTACCAAAATAGACACAAGACTCGGGAAATACAAACTTTACACATTAAGCAACTAGCAACTGTAAAATAAACTTAATCTAACAGGGTAGGCTAAGGTGTATGGGTGTAACGAAACAAATAATTGGTGTAGTTCCTAAAGGATTGGCTCGACGGGTTGTTCTAGGGTATCTTACTCTTAAATGAGAGTAAAGAAAGGGTGTATACGGGGGTAAACTAACCAGTGTAGTTAGTTAATAAGTAACATGTAACGACGATTTGGGTGTAATCTTAAAATTTACCAACTTAAACAAGTTACTCCATCTAAATCCATAGTACTCATTATTGTGGTCTCGAATAGATATATCAAGCCAAGTTTTAAAGTCTACAACATCACCGGCACACTCATATTTTTGTGGAATTTGGGTAAACATTTGGAAACGGATAGGTTAAATCCTCACAACATCCAATAAGGGTTATTGTGCGCAGGTTATGTATCAAGTAATTTTCATAAAAGCATGCTTGAAATTTTTTTAAATTTGAGCATAATTTAAGTATTTTAGTGTGAAAAATAGGACAAGTAAACATTCTAATTCCATTCCCCCACTTGAATTATACAACATCCCCGTTATATATATAAAACATTAAATACGGGAATTAAAAAGAATTAGAATGAGAAAATCTCCTGATATTTGCTCGGTAGATTCTCCATGTTTAGTTTAATAGCAAGATTGTGTTGAACAGCCGCCTTGAAGTTTCAAGACTTCAACACTTTAAGATCTTCATATTTGTAAATTCTCCACCAATATTCATCGATATTCTTTGCTTCCAAGGTCCTGTATATAGGAAAAAAAGTGCAAATCTATCTCCGATGTATTCATTTGGTTAGACTCAAAATAATAACCTAAAACTATACAGGAAGTCGATACGCAGTATCCATTCCTCAGGATACGCCGTATTGATACTTGTATACGCTGTATTCATTTAATAAATACTTCATATAGACTGTGCTAAAAATAAAGACTGGATAACTACCAGAAGGTCAATACGCCATATCCATGGGGTTTAGATACGCCGTATAGAAAATCTGGGAAGACAGAATCGATAAAAATTGAAAATACATTCCAGGTTGTCTCCCGGCAAGCACTTTTGTTTTTGTAAGAGTCTTTAAGTTAGACTCCCTTCAGCTTCTCGTTGCGCCATTCTCCAACTCTATAACCGCATCATCCTCCTTGTCAATGTTACCTTCGTAATATTTCTTCAATCGTTGCCCATTGACTTTGAAGCTAAACCCGTCCTTGTCAGTGATATCTATAGCCCCATGCGGATACACCGTTTTAACAATGTTTGGACCGCTCTATTTCGATTTAAGTTTTCCAAGGTACATCTTCAAACGAGAATTATAAAGTAGCACCTTGTCTCCTACCTTAAAATCTTTATCACCACGAAGTCTAGAATCATGCCATTTCTTGGTCTGTTCTTTGTAAATTCTAGTATTCTCATAAGCACCATCTCTCAATTCGGCTAACTTATTAAGCTGCATAAGACGACTTTCGCTAGCAAGTGTTAAATCCATATTACATTGTTTTAATGCCTAATGTGCCTTATGCTTGATCTTTATGGGTAAATGTCATGCTTTCCCATAAACTAATCTAAAAGTTGTACACCCTATCGGTGTTTTTTAGGCCGTCCTAAACGCCAATAACGCATCGTTAAGTTTATCTGACCAACCTTTAGGATTGTACCCTACTGATCTCTCTAAGATGTGCTTAATAACCCTATTAGTAACTTCAGTTTGTCCATTAGATTGAGGGTGATATGTCGTGGATAATTTGTGAGTCACGCCATATCTTTGTAAAGCTTTTTCAAGCTGGGAATTACAAAAATACGTCCCTCTATCACTAATCAAAGCTTTAGGAACTCCAAACCTAGCAAATAACTGTCTTAAAAACTTAACCACAACACACGCGTCATTCTTAGGTAATGCTTGAGCTTCGACCCATTTGGACACATAATCTACAGCTACTAAAATGTATTTATTGCCTCTAGATTAGGGAAATGGTCCCATAAAATCTAATCCCCAAACATCAAAGACTCCGCATACCTGAATGTTATTTTGAGGCATTTCGTTCTTTGAAGATATGTTTCCCGATCTTTGACATGCATCACATCGTCTTACGTACTCATTAGCATCTTTAAAGACACTAGGCCAATAAATCCAGACTCGTAAACCTTCTTTGCAGTAATATTATCACTATGATGCCCACCTGTAGGTCCTGAATGACAATGTGCCAAAATTTTAAGGGTTTCGCTTCCAGCCACACATCTTCTCATTATATTATCCGCGCATAGTTTAAATGCATAAGGTTCCTCCCAGAAGTAAGTCTTGACTTGCGAGAAAAACCTCTTTCTTTTTTTGAAGGTCCAATTTGGGGGAACAACCTTTCCAACAATATAACTAACAAAATCCGCATACCATGGTTCATCGTCTTTAAACTTGGCTTTTAGCACCATTAAATGCTCGTCGGAGAATTTATCAGCAATTTCCCTTTCAGGTAACACCTCCATATGCGGACTCTCAAACCTAGATAAGTGATCTGCGGCCAAGTCTTCTGCTTCCTTATGTTTCTCTAATACTTGACAAGGGATAGTGAAATTCTTAGGGTCTTTTTCTTTTGATGGCAGTTCGTTGACAGCTGAGCACCTTTCGTTCATTGTCTCCGTACAAGCTTCGTCAAGTCTCGATTTATTCGTCAGTAAACTCTTCAGATATTTAGCATATTTTGGTATTTGCAATAGGGATTCGATAAACGGAATATTAATATCGAGTTGTTTCAGATTCTCTAAAAAATTTCGTTGCAGTGCTTCTTCTTTTTCTTTTCTCACCCGGTTTGGGAAAGGGATAGATGACTATTATGGTTTTACCAATGGGTGGGAAGCTCTTTCAAGAATACTCAAAGATTTATTTTCTGCACCGTCATCATGTGGCTTTTCCTGCACATCTTGTTCAAATATGGGAGGTTCGTTCTTGTTGAATCCAGTTTCATTAATTTTTTTACTATGACTGGCTTCAGACGTCATCTTTCCTCCCCTGGTTGTCACTCCTTTGACTTTGTTTTTTGGAATCAAAACATTACTCATAACCTTTGACAATTCGTTTACCTTGAATTTTTAAGGTTTTAACTAGTCGTTTGTAAAATTTATAGATTCGACTTTATGTGAATTCAACACTTTCACAATCATGAACAATTATTACCTTATCTAAACTAATTAATAGGATAGTTGAGAAATAATGTGAAAAAAGAGATAAGAGTTAAGAACAATCAAACCGCCAACGCGAGGATTTATAGTTGTTCGCTACGAAGCACCTCTTCGCTTCATCTAATCCTCGAGCACCATAACTCGAGAGTTTTTCTCCACTATGTCAACAAGCTCCTTATGACAGAGAAAACCTTACCAAATGTCATTATCTTGATTTTCGCACTAAGCTAGATGTCGAGTTTTAAATTTAGCTAGAACCAAATCTACCACAAATTCACAACTAACTTCACAACTTTTGCTTCACGACTTGATTCACGACTACACAACTTCGTACAACTAGTTTTATTCACACCATACTTTATACAATCCACTACTATAATCACAATTAACTAACACTGCTAGGTAAGATCACCAAAATCCCAACCTATACTTACAACATTCACCTAAGATTCTAAAAACTACACAACTTACAAGATTTACAATTGATTTATAAGGTATGATATGGATGCAATAAGTTTGCAACAACTACACAATGGTATGTAATACTTCTTCACTTGATGGTAGGAAGTATTCTTGCTCTTGCACTTAAGGATTTGAGCTTGGATCACTTGAAAATAAAGCTTTATGATTAAATGATCAAAGGATTTTAATGAGATGAGTGGGCTGTTTTTTATCAGAAAGAATGAGTGCAAAAGGTGAGAAAATAGGGGGGAATAGTCCAGTATTTATAGGACAATCTGGAGGAGCGTCTACCTATGGGCGGTCCCCTTAAATAGGTGGGTGGTCCCCTTAAAGATAAGGGGGCCGCCTGTGTATTTAAGGGGGCCGCCCTAGACTGGGCGCTCCCCAGTTTATCCTTTTGTGTAGGGGGAATTTTCTGGAACTTTCTAGCGGTTTTAGGTCCGAAAATTTGAATTTCAAAATGTTTATTTTGAATAAAACAGTTCTTTTAATTGTAGAAAATGTTTTGTAATGTTTTTTAAAAATGATTTACAAACTTTTTTTAAAAGTTGCTGAGGTTGAATAAAAAAAATATTTGATCATAAAATGCATTAAGCTAAGCTATATTATTTATTCATTACCTTTAAGTGATTTATTAATTTCGAAATGAAGTTTACTACTAATTATTATTTTACGTTTTTATTTTATATTGAAGTTTTTAATATGTTGTGATTATCAAAACGTAAATATGTGAAAAATTTTAAATATGTTTTTAGGTTTTATTTCTATCAACAATTCCCCTTTTTGATGATTACATAATTTAAATCCTTAATGTAAATTATTTATAAACGAGTTTTTAGTGAGTTTATATTGTCATTTCTCCCCCTTTTTATAGAATCAAAAAGGCCATCGTCGAGAATTGCTAGTAAAATCGACGGAATAAAATTGCTTCCCCCTTGATGTGGTGCTCCCTTCGTTCGAGGGCACCAAGGATCGAGCTATGGTTTCTGGCTTCAAAAAAACGAGTTGAACAATACAAATATTTCCTAACATGTAGAATAAGGAAGGAAAAATATGACAAGTGCAACCAAACATCAAAGCAAAAGTTATTCATTTATTTAGCGACAATGTGTCGTGAACTACTCGAAAGCTACATAAACAAGAAAAACAATATGCTTTAGAAGCGATATTAATACATACAAAAATCCTAAATAGCCCTTAGATTGACTTTTTGACTTATTATACGTCGCTTAATCGAAAACTTTCTATTTTTGGAAACTTTCTATTTTTGGAAAGTTACTATTTTTGGAAAGTTGCCATTTTTAGTGGGTCTCGTCTTCTAATTTTATTTATAATAATATTTAGTTATCTCGTCGAACTTTCGACATTCAATTTGATTATCGTTTACTCGTATCGGTATTACATTCGAATATTTCAAAAGTTTCTCTTTTTATAATCTTCTTTGTTCATAACAATCGTTAAGTTTAAAATATTTTACTCGTAATCACAATAACGTCTATCATTTTTATAACATCCGACAAGTTTAGTATTAACCCGTTGACTTTCAAAAGTCAACGTTAGACTTTGTTTGACTTTGACTCTTTATACATATATATTATTGAATCTGACCTGCTCAAAACGACCCGCTATATCACATTTTCACGACTCGGACTCAAAAAAGATTTTATGCAAAACGACATTCCGGATAACTTTTTAGTTTTAGCCGAGACCCGAAACTCGACAAAAATGACCAAAATGCCCCTGCAAGTTTTTGCAGGAACTGACACTTTTAATAAAAATGCAGATTTTGACCTAGAGTTTTGACACGTTATTACTCGATCTTAAAACTAGCAAGCCTCGCGGCAAACTTTCGTGTTTCGCCGGAAGACCGAAACGGACTCGAAAGTACTCAAAACGAGCGTTTAAATTTCTGATAGCAACTAGTAAACCATAATAGCTGTTGGAACAATTTTCAAGTTTTCAAATCTTGTTTTCGCCGTAACTTTTTCGTTATTAGGAGTTACGGGACGTTCAAATTACCGAAACGTACATTAGGACGAACTCTATCATATTTCTACATCAAAATATAGTTTTTATAAAATCTCAAACCTCGAAATCTGAGCCAAACTTTCTGCTCGAAATTGACATTTACAAAACGCGCCAAAAACCCACTTTTGACTAAAAATTCCATTCTCGACACATCTAATATGGTCTATAAACAATATTCAACTCACTCAATCAACCAACAACAAAATCTAACTATACGACGCAAGATCTCACGGATTTAATCACATGCATTAACCGAAAATGAATCAAATCACAAAAACAATTATAAACCATCATGTAAAATACTTACAATGCTATGTATAGCAAGATCGGACAACAAAGATTTTCGTCTCGTCCCCTTTGTTCCTAACCGTGACTCGAACCGAACCCAACAACCAAAATCAAACATTTTTCCAACTAAATCGAGCTTCTAATAATGATTGTCTAGTTATTTTACACAACCCCTTTTTAACCGAATCTCCTCAATCCTACCCGAAACCCAACTTCTTCAAAACTCAATGCATGTGGGATTTTATTACATGGAAACGTAGGCCTTAATGAGAGGATTAATATTTTGTAGGTTGATTATAATGCATGTCAAAAAATCAAAGGTTTTGGGTGGTGTTAGTGTGGCCGGTTCGAACAAAGGAGGAGAGAGAGGAAGAAAATGATTTTGGTAAAAGTTATAATGTGTGTGTTTAGGTCCTATTTATAGAGAATAAGTTTGATCACTTGACACTTTTAGTCCCTCCATCCCTAAAGTCCTTTCAAAATTAGTACAAAGGTTATTGGTTTCGTTAAGTAACTGACCAAAAGCTCGGGATTATACTTTTGTGACTAATTTTATTTCCGTCACACTTAATTTGGTTTAAAATATTAAACAAAATGTTAACGCATGTCAAAATAAAGTTTTGACTCGGTTTCGACTAACTCGGGACGAGGACGATAAAATACAAATTATCATCATAAAAATATTAACGAAGCGCGTCGAAATTTTTACGATACTCAAAACGCTTAACGGTCGCACGGTCAAACGTTGACACGCGAAACGATTAAATAATATTTTTTTAAAATTCCGTTCGAAATAAAATACGAAAATAATTATTTACGACCAATAAAATTTAAATGTCGGTGTTCGTTCACACGAATTTATAAAATAAAAATTATGACGTCGGATTCGCGATCGTCACACGCGTCGTAAAAACTCGGGTTGTTACATTCCACCCACCGTAAAGGAGCGTCGTCCCGGTGCTCGTCCTTTCTTACTCGTCTTAGTTTCTCTTACGATGAGACGGCTTCCTAACGATGGAATGGAGTCACATGCTCGAACGCGAAGATCACACGTTATAATACTCGCATTGACTATTCCAGACGGAAGTCAACGAAACAAATGATAAATTATACTAGCAAGATCAAAAATATAATTACAACTGCTCTTATTATAAGAGAAAAAATACGTCACTAAACATATCCAGGAAAACATAAATAGCGTCGTTTTTAAACAAAAAGATCAACTCAAATCTTATTTTGGTGATCATTCCAACAAAACAAAACGCGCACTGCTACACAAACCGAAACATACGTTGCTAATCAGAACTAAAACATACGTTAATAATCAAAACCAATATATATATATATATATATAATATATATATATTATATTTAATTTATATATATATATATATATATATATATATATATATATATATAGGGAAGGGATCAAGTGAGAAGAAAAAATATAATGAGAAGAATAAGAAGGATTTCTAGCCACACATTTTAAATAGGAATGAGAATTTTAAGGGGAGATGCATGCATTTTTATAGGTGCATCTGAAATGTGTGGTTGTGGTTTCTTTTTTATCATTCTCATTATAACTTTTCTTCTAATTTTGATCTTACTCCTTATATATTATATTCTACTATGATATTTATATATATAATATATATATATATATATATATATATATATATATATTATATATATATATATATTATAAATATATCTATTATATATGTGTCGAAGCCCTATAGATGAAACAAGATCTCATAGACTATGGCGTTAGGTTAGACGACATTCCAATAATGTGTGATAACAAAGGGGATATAGACTTAAGTAAGAATCCTGTTTAACACTCACGAACAAAACACATTGAGATTCGCCATCACTTCCTTCGCGATAATGTTCAAAAATGGAATATCTCTATAGAAAAGGTCACATCGGAAGACAACATAGCAGTTATTCTAACTAAACCTCTTAAACGTGAGCCATTTAACTACTTACATCTAGGTCTAGGAATAATAAAAAAAAATTGATTAAGCTTTCGGCATAATAAAGAAATGATAATCATCAAAGAACTGTTTGTCAAAAATGTAAGAAATTTTTTTCTCAACAGGTGGCGCCCCCCTTAATTCATAAAGGGCGGTCCCTTTAATTTTAAGGGGACCGGCCAGACTTTAAGGGGACCACCCACCTGACAGACTAAATTTTTTTTTCTCTCTCTCTCTCTCTGTGTCTAGGTTTCTATTTTACATAAAAACACAAGATTGGAAAAAGTCTATAAGCAAACTTTTACTAATTCTTCTATCTAAATGCATATCTCATTATACATATATAAAATAGTTCCAATCTATTATTTTCTAAAAAATCCTTCTCATAACTAGGAGCACATGAAAATCAATTTTCATATATTGTTGAGATATGCTAAAAACATTTTTCACATATGCATAATGTTCTCTTACTTGTTGTTAAAAGTATATAATCTAATATATATATTTTCGACAATCTTGGTTGAGCAAAATTAAATCAAGGAGCATTTGGATTATTTCTTAGGTTTTACATGTCATAGTGTCGAAATAATCGTTACTCGATATTTGTCGCACTTAGGCACACACTAGTATTTGCATAAAAGTTTGGTTCGTTCTTAACTTAACCCTCTTGTCAAGAAAAATTCCTTGTGCATTATATCTAGTTACTATTTTATATGCTCTTCACTCTTTTGGTTCTCAATTCATATATGATTATATGCCAAAATTGTGTGAAATAGTTTTATCCTACATATGTAGTATGTTAAATGCTTAATTGATATGTGCTAAAAAATCTTAATTGCCATAAAAGGATGGACTTGCTGCAAATTAACCACCAAAACAGAAACCTTCACACAAACTATACTACTACTACTATCCATCTCGGGAAAAGAAGTCTTCTTCACGGCCATCAGTTAACACATCAAAGGCAACATGCATCTAATGTAGGAGAAGTCTTCTCCATTTCTCATTTCAACCTCGGGACTAACCATCTTAGCTTCCACCCACCTTAGGAATCTCCACCTCTTCAAGTGGATCTCTTCTCAGTGTCGGTATCAGGTTTACACCCTTTGATAGCTCAATTCTACCATTGCTTACTAGCATACCGACCACACTTGGTCTTGACACGTCTTCATAACAATTACCGGTCTACATTACCACGAACTAGACTTCACTCCTTTCTAGACATACTCGTTCCGAACAATACCGTAGGTATTTCCCCCTCGGAACGACTCGGTCATAACGACTCGCGTGAGACTCTCTACATGCAGTAAATAGGAGTAGGGTTACTTGCATAAGAATCCGTAGCAGGGGTAAAAATATTTTTCTCCTTCTGAAATCTTGACCCAAACATTTATCACTTATCAAGCATTTTAAGGGTGGCGATTTACCCGACATAGCGTGGTTCTTCCTAAATTATGAATAGTTAATCAGGTTACGCCTAATTGAGGACCAAACGACATCATGTCCATCCTCGTCAAAACGTTTCTTTTCCATACGCTACATGCGTAAGTTATTTCCTAAAAAAATATTTAAAGAGTAAAAATTTAATTATTTCAAAAGAAAGAAAAGAAGATAGCACCATTTCATCCTCTATTCTCATTATTTTTATAGGATATATATAATTATAATATTTTATATATATATATATTATAATATTTATATTATAAATATATATTTTTATATATTATTGTGTGTGTGTGTGTGTGTGTGTGTGTGTGTGTGTGTGTGTGTGTGTGTGTGTGTGTGTGTGTTTGTTTTGAAAAGAAGATTTATTTGACACCATAGGGTTAGTTTATGAAATTTGAAAACACATTTTTCCATTGATTACATAAACAGTTTATACAACATAATTAGTACAATTCGCGCAACGACATTTGTTCACACACAAATTCGCTATTGCGATTCACAGTTTTAAAATCATCAATCTACGGAGCATCGTTTAATATAGTTTGGTCAACGGTCACAGCAAGTTTCAAAATAATACCCACTCATGGATAATGCAAGTAAGCACCATACACATGCGAAAGATTCGCCAATTGAAGTCATCCAACACCCGGGGTCAATTCAATCTCTCAATGAGTCAAATGTCTTGAGGTAACTACGACCTTCAAGCGCCACTTAAGTGAACAACATATACATTAACTCTCCTAGAGTTCTAAATACAAACAATGGCTAAAAAAAATACACAATCACTACACCGGTGATGATATAAAACTTTGAGGCAATATTGACCTCCGACCAATAAGCCTTTATCTTCTTGAAACCTTCCTAATTACTAATACATGGATGATAAAGGTATGAGGTTTTCGCCTACGGAAAGCATTTCGAATCTATTCTCCAGAAACGTAGGGCCCACTGCCCACAAGTTTCAGAACGAAGGTGAAGTTACCATTTTACCCCTATTTATCAAAACCGCCATTTTCTAAAATTTTATCGCTACACTAAATTGAGTGTATCTCCTAAATCGTGCATCCGCAAAATCTGAAACGACCGCTCAAATCTAAGTTTGTTCAATATCTAGAACTTACAGTTTTACATATTTAGGTGTTGTTATATAAGTTACTCATTCAAATTTTGGTCTTAATTTTTGACTAGTTTTGCCATTCGGCGATATCTCATTCGTCGGGCGTCGATATGACTCCATCTGAATTCCTACATGTATCTAAGAGGTTTCTCTACCTCCTAGTGTAATTTACCAGGTATTCATGGACCAAAAATATTTTGAAACGTATCCAACAAGCTGCTATCCCAAAGCAGTCCCTAACGAAATTTTGACAATTTTTTTGTAGTTTACGAAAATGAGCGTAATTTAAAATTTATTGATGCTTTTGATGTGAAACTAATTGGAGGTGATAACCCTGAGAGTCTTCTACAGGTACCTAAATTTTCTTTTGAAAAGTTATTATAAAAATATGGAGTTATACTCCTTTTCCCAACGGTATACCCGATTTGACTAGTTTTACAAAAATGACGATATCTCACTCATCCGGAGGAGATACGACCCTATCCAAAGAACCACATACACTTAAGACGTATGTACACATACATATTGGATTTCCTAGGTGCCTTATGACCAAAACTAATTCACCATCAACCCCACAACCTGCTGGTTACAAACTGCCATAAAATCCATTTCAAAATCCAACCAAACACCATTTTAATTCCTCTAAATATCAATACAAAGCCATACCCAATGACCTAACACTATTTCAAACCTAAAACTCATAGATTTCCAGAATCAAACATTTCATGACTTACTAATTAGAGGTCGATACGAGAGGATTGAAACGCGTACACACCAACTTTATTCGAAAGTCCCAAAAATAGCCGTTTTCAAACGACAGGTTACGCGAGAATAAGTTAATAGTCGTTTTCCAAAACAATGAGAGTACACGGGATGACATATAAAAGTCACACTCCCATCTACTGAAAAATTTCAAAACAATAGGTTACGAAACAACGTATGCGATTTAAAAGCAACAGAAAAATATTCGAACTCAGAGTCGAACAATAAGTCACCCAATGGGATCGACAAACTACGACGAATCAACATCACCAAAAGATGAAAAGTAAAGTCGCGAAAAAGTTTCGAAGATAAGTTTTTGAATATCTAGAACTTACAGTTTTACATATTTAGGAGTTGTTATATAAGTTTTTGAACTTATTACTCATTCAAATTCTGGTCTAAATTTTTGACTAGTTTTGCCATTTCGGCGATATCTTATTCGTCGGGTGTCGATATGACTCCATCTGAATTCCTACATGTACCTAAGAGGTTTATCTACCTCCTAGTCTAATTTACCAGGTCTTCAAGGACCAAAAATATTTTGAAACGTATCCTACAAGCTGCTATCCCAAAGCAGTCCCCAAAGAAATTTTGACAATTTTTTGTAGTTTACAAAAATGAGCGTAGTTTGAAATTTATTGATGCTTTTGATGTGAAACCAATTGGAGGTGATAACCCTAATAGTATTCTACAGGTACCTAAATTTTCTTTTGAAAATTTATTATAAAAATATGGAGTTATACTCCTTTTCCCAACGGTATACCCGATTTGACTAGTTTAATGACGATATCTCACTCATCCGGAGAAGATACGACCATATCCAAAGAACCACATACACTTAAGACATATGCCCACATACATATTGGATTTCCTAGGTGCCTTATGACCAAAAATAATTCACCATCAACCCCACAACCTGCTGGTTACAAACTGTCGTAAAATCCATTTCAAAATCCAACCAAACACAATTTTAATTCCTCCAAACACCAATACAAAGCCCTACCCAATGACCTAACACTCTTTCAAAAATAAAACTCATAGATTTCCATAATCAAACATTTCATGACTTACTAAGTAGAGGTCGATACGAGAGGATTGAAACGCGTACACACCAACTTTATTCGAAAGTCCCAAAAATAGCCGTTTCCAAACGACACGTTACGCGAGAATAAGTTAATAGTCGTTTTCCAAAACAATGAGAGTACATGGGATGACATATAAAAGTCACACTCCCATCTACTGAAAAATTTCAAAACAATAGGTTACGAAACAAAATATGCGATTTAAAAGCGATGGGAAAATTTTCGAACTCGGAGTCAAACAATAAGTCACCCAATGGGATCGACAAACTACGACGAATCAACATCACCAAAAGATGAAAAGTAAAGTCGCGAAAAAGTTTTAAAGATAATCGTATAACAACGATGTTTTCATCACGTATCAAAATAATTTTATCATATCGCATCAAAATGTTTAAAGATATTAAACTCTTTGCAAGAAGCGAATATCAAGATATATATAATCGTATATCATAGAACGGATGTCGTATATATATATATATATATATATATATATATATATACACAATATCTATTATAAATAATAATGATAGATGTATATATATCTATATAGAGAAATATTCAATATAAATAATTTTTTACTTGGTACCACAGTTGTCAACCTGACTTGTTACGCACAATAAAAATGCAATCAATATACCACAAAGAGCATCTGGATCAGGAACGATGCGCGCTAGCGGGATATCGAACAAAACGGTGAACTACTCGTGAAAAATTTTTTCGAAAACAGTTATCGTCCAGGCGTTGAAAAAGACCTAGTTTGCTATAATCAGTGCTCTTGATACCACTCTGTAACACCCCAATACGAATACTATAGCGGAAGTACAACAATTGTGGTGTGCTACGTCACGCGTACAATAACAAGTCCTAACAAACAATTATAAAAGTAGAATGTTTGTTAAGATACATTTTTCGTTTGATTTCTTTTGAGAAGAATCACATAGTACACACAAAAAATTAATTCTAAAAAGTCACGTCACGATTTTAATTCTAAAATATTTCTAATCATTATAGACACTAAGTTCACCGCCGCGTTTCACGTCCCATCCAAGCCATCTTCAATACATAAACCTGATATACATGCTTAAAAATGTCAACAAAACGTTGAGCGAATTCATAGAGTTTACACATAACAATTAGAACGCATATTTGGTTCAACAAAACATATAACATTGCTCGTAAGACAAGTTATAAAAATAATGATTTCCAACTAAATGAGCCCGTGTACCGAAACTTAACACATTCATCCCGTAGGATAAAATAATGTCCGAGAAGTATGCCACTTCTCCAAATACTAACTACAAAATGTCCGTTACAAGGTGCTCACAACTGATTCAAACATCGGACAGGGTTGTCAAACCAAATAGATCTATTTAATGCATTAACGTTCACCTGCAACTAGGCAACTAATTGTCACACAGTAAAAGGCATATACTCAATAGTGAGTGGAATCATATTTAGTATCAAAACATATTGCGTTCTCATTTTCACAAAACAACAAATATCCCCCTCGCGGGTTTAAAAATATTTAAAACATTCAATAGCGAGGCTATGAAATTCGACCTTGAAACGAAGCCGACGAACACCTCACCTAAACTAACACGACTCCACAACGACTAGCCTCACCCGTGCATCCAAATATACATAAGTCGATCCATTAATTACAAAGCTCGTAAGATATACGCCTGAACAGTGCGCGCGTCGCAACTATCAAAATAGTATAAATATACATACACATGTGATGAGAAATCTTCTTGCGCGTCTAGATCCTAAACTTCACATAATTGAGTACAACATTGTCTTTTCCTTTTATCAAACGTCGCTTAATCGAAAACATTCTATTTTTGGAAACTTTCTATTTTTGGAAAGTTACTATTTTCGAAAAGTTACCATTTTTAGTGGGTCTCGTCTTCTAATTATATTTATAATAATATTTGGTTATCTCGTCAAACTTTCGACATTCAATTTGATTATCGTTTACTCGTATCGGTATTACATTCGAATACTTCAAAAGTTTCTATTTTTAGAATCTTCTTTGTTCATAACAATCGTTAAGTTTAAAATATTGTACTCGTAATCATAATAACGTTTATTATTTTTATAACATCCGACAAGTTTAGTATTAACCCGTTGACTTTCAAAAGTCAACGTTAGACTTTGTTTGACTTTGACACTTTATACATATATATTATGGAATCTGACCCACTTAAAACGACCCGCTATATCACATTTTCACGACTTGGACTCAAAAGAGATTTTATGCAAAACGACATTCCGGACAACTTTTTAGTTTTAGCCGAGACCCGAAACTCGACAGAAAATGACCAAAATGCCCCTGCAAGTTTTTGCAGGAACTATGACACTTTTAATAAAAATGCAGATTTTGACCTTGGGTTTTGACCCGTTAGTACTCGATTTTAAAACTAGCAAGCCTCGCGACAAAGTAAAACGTTATTCCGAGAAACTTTCGTGTTTCGCCGGAAGGCCGAAACGGACTCGAAAGTGCTCAAAACGAGCGTTTAAATTTCCGACAGCAACTAGTAAACCATAATAGCTGTTGGAACAATTTTCAAGTTTTCAAATCTTGTTTTCGCCGTAACTTCTTCGTTATTAGGAGTTACGAGACGTTCGAATTACCAAAACGTACATTAGGACGAACCTCGAAATCGGAGCCAAACTTTCTGCTCGAAATTGACATTTACCAAACGAGCCAAAAACCCACTTTTGACCAAAAATTCCATTCTCGACACATCTAATATGGTCTATAAACAATATTCAACTCGCCCAATCAACCAACAACAAAGTCTAACTATACGACACAAGATCTCACGGATTTCATCACATGCATTAACCGAAAATAAATCGAATCAAAAAAACAATTATAAAACTAGCATGTAAAATACTTACAATGCTATGTATAGCAAGATCGGACAACAAAGATTTTCGTCTCGTCCCATTTATTCCTAGCCGTGACTCGAACCGAACCCAACAACTAAAATCAAACATTTTTCCAACTAAAACGAGCTTCTAATAATGATTGTCTAATTATTTTACACAACCCTTTTTTAACCGAATCTCCTCAATCCTACCCGAAACCCAACTTCTTTAAAACTCAATGCATGTGGGATTTTATTACATGGAAACGTATGCCTTAATGAGAGGGTTAATATTTTGTAGGTTGATTATAATGCATGTCAAAAAAATCAAAGGTTTTGGGTGGTGTTAGTGTGGCCGGTTCGAACAAAGGAGGAGAGGGAGGAAGAAAATGATTTTGATAAAAGTTATAATGTGTGTGTTTAGGTACTATTTATAGAAAATTACTTTGGTCATTTGGCAATAATAGTCCTTCCTTCATTTCTTTAAATTTTTGACACGTCTATGTTTTACTTAAATTAAAAACCGACAACCGTGGCTCAGGTTTACTCTTCCGAGTCAACTTTTATTTCCGTCACACTTAATTTGGTTTAAAATATTAAACAAAATGTCAACTCACGTCAAAATAAAGTTTTGACTCGGTTTCGACTAACTCGGGACGAGGACGAAAAAATACAAATTATCATCATAAAAAATATTAACGAAGCGCGTCAAAATTTTTACGATACTCAAAACGCTTAACGGTCGCACGGTCAAACGTTGACTCGTGAAACGATCAAATAAAAATTTCTAAATTCCGTTCGAAATAAAATACGAAAATAATAATTTACGACCAATAAAATTTAATTGTCGGCGTTCATTCACATGAATTTATGTAATAAAAATTATGACGTCGGATTCGCGATCGTCACACGCGTCGTAAAAACTCGGGTTGTTACAATAATAGTAGACAGTAGAAAAACAAAATTAAATTTATACTAAAAAAATTATACTAAAAATACCAATAAAAACAAGAAATTAAACAATCGCACTCCCCGGCAGCGGCGCCAAAAACTTGATGTGTCATCGTGTAGGTTGTTATTTATTATCAAGTTTTACTATTTATTTTATGCCGACTATACCTAAAACAACACTCTAACGGGCAGTGTACCCGGTCAGATGGAGTTTCGTGGTAAGTAGGGTGTCGATCACTGAGAGTGGAAGTTAACTCTTAATTCTACTGGTATTTTATCTATCTAGTTTTAATACTAATATAACCTAATTATTCTAATTAAACATAAACTAACGCAAAAGGGGGGTTTTCAGCCTGAGAGACTAGCACGAGTTTAGTTCTAATTATCTTAAGGCGATGGCAAATAACGCTCACAAGTGATTAACAAAAGATAGGGACGAGGTCAAATCTTAGGAAAAACGTATTAGCCAGTTTAATCTAATAATATGCCTTGATTGTCTATTCATGCAATGATTGTATTAATCCGTTGGTGGTATATCATTCCAAAGTTAGGTGGATCTTCTCCCTAGACTTGAGGTTTGTCGCTAGTTAATCCTGTTACAATTAACCTAAACCCGCATAAAGCTCACACCGTTGATTATAATTTATCTATGAAACTATATTGGTGGTTATATTGAATCCTAGCTCATAGAGGCTTTACCAACTTACTGCTTAATGGAAATTCGTATACTAGTAGTCCACACCCACTTAACTACCTATGAAAACAGGATGTTATGTGTAATCCTAAGTCACCGGCTTAGTCTACCTATCCACTTAACCATAGATCGAAACATGGCTTTCTATTGGTGATCCTATTAGTCTAGCTATATGAATAAGGGTTATATGTTTTTATCCCGGACTCTTAGCATACGCCCAAACAACACCGAAGTTGCAGCGCATTAAATATGTCGGACTAGATCCAGTTGAATGATAGGAAAAACACATAATTAACCACATAAACGGGTATGAAGTGACAAACATAATCAACATGCAACGAATAAAGAACAATCAATATAAAGACAAATCAAAACATTATATTATCATAAACATGGCTAACACCTAAAGGTATTAGTCGATAGTCATTGTAACAACACACGAAATTATAGATGAACGATTAAACATAATGCTAACCGAACGTGTATAGTGGAGTATAGAGATTACAAGAGTTTTCCCATTGATCGGACCACTTTTTAGGACCTTCTTGGCTTCATTGATCTTCTGGAAATCAGACTTGGTGGTAAAAAGCATATCTAAAATCGTATTTAGGTTTTGGTATTTATAGACTCTGAAAATTGGTCGATACGGTGTATTAGAACTCAATACGGCGTATCGGGGTTGCTTGGCGTGGGCTCTAAGAATAAAATATTCTAGAATTTTCTTGAGCTGATATGGATACGGCGTATCGGACCTCCTGGATATGGCATATCCGACCTCCTTGATACGGCATATCGGACTTATTGGGTACGGCGTATTGGGCTTCTCCGGTATGGTGTTTTATACATCTTGGGTACGGCGTATCGAGCTTCTTCGGTACGGAGTATTAGCTGAAAGTGTGCTTTTCTTGATATATGACCAAAGTATAATATACGACGTATATGGCGTATTCTTCAAAGTCAGGCAATGGTCTTGAGTTCTTTAAAGTCTTCAGATACGGCATATCGATGTCAAAATTCGTGACTTTCTCAAACTCTTCGTTTATGCTTCAAAACACGTCATTTTCTCCGTCTTTTGCCAAAGGCTCGATAATTACTACAAATAACAAATACACACGATTAAGTAACAATTCTTTGTAATAATTACACAGAATGAGTTAATTACATAGGATAAATGATGCTATAAAATAGACGTTATTTGATGTCATCTCATAGATTCTTTATTTGACTCTAATAACAACCTATACGTTAAAAAGTTACTTTTTTGTGTTTTAAACTTGTTCTTTATATTCTACATATATATTTGTTTAAAACTTACTTTGTTGCCATGGAATGTGATTAGTTTAATTTAATAAACCTTATATCACATTCAAAGGGACCAACAACTATAATCTACATAAAAACTTTATAAAACTTCATTTGTGTTATCCTAATTTGATGTGCGGTTATCATAAATACTTCTACATGAAGTTTTACAACTCTCTAGGCAGTGTACCTAATCGTTGCACTGTATTATAGGCAAGACTCAGGGGTTGTTATCGTTCTCCAGGGGAATAGGTTGGGAAGGCTCGAATAGGGCTTAGCCGAGATCTATAGGATTGAAAGGAGATTCTTTTTGTATTTTTATATTTTATAAAAAGCAGATAAAATCAATGGTTTGAGAGGTTGGCTTGATTAACTAATTATTAAACTAAATATAATATATGCTACTTGTGATAACTTTATGATAAGATAGTGTATTTACTTAATCATGCATTACTTATTAGATTTATTATCCTAATCATGTTGCCTTGTCACACTCGTGATGATTTGTAAGTATTTCCTAAGTCATGAACGAATTACACGAACCCGCCGTCTATTTAATATTCCTTTAAGGCAACGCGCAAGTAATGTAGTATGAAGACTATTGCAAGGCCCCTAAGAGTATATTAAACGCAATTGAAATATCTTAAGAGGGATCAACCATATTAGGGGTAAGGTAGTATGAAGACTGTTATCGATGGTATCCTTTCTACACTTCTCGCGTTTCCCTAGACGTCTATGCCAATTTAATATCTTATGGCTAGTTTTCTAAAGCCTAACGCGCACATTCATTACAAGAAGCAACAATAAAAGGATCTATAATCCAACTTTCATGCAATTATAAGTAAATACAATGGAGGGTTTAGCCTAACATGTTATAAAAAAAGCAAGAACATAGATCAATCAAACAACACATAGACATATTGAATGATTAAAGATAAATAATATTACTTGATTAAAACATGGATTAAGGTAAGTTACAATTGGGTTTTGAGGTCCTAAAGACAGCCTAAAAGCTAACAAAGTGCTTAGGGTTTGGCTCCCAAAAGTTATACAAAGTTACACACTGAAAACCCTAAATTCGGTTTTGTATATATAGAGAAATCGTCGCGACGGCGTCTAGTTATAGTCGCGACGCCGTCACAAAGTAGAATCTTCTAGATCTGATTTAAGTCGGTTACGTCCTGACGCCGTCGTCAATTCTCTGACGCCATCACTAGAAAGGTCGCGACGACGTCCCTTTATGCTTGTGACGCCGTCTCCATACTCTGTGAGCACGATTCTTCAAGAGATTTGGTGTAGGTCCGTAGTCTTGTCCATTTCTTCTCCAAATGAGCCCAAGTCACGTGTATTTCCTTCAAATGCTATTCAAGTGCTAAAAACCTAAAAACAAATGATTAAGCATATAATCTGGAAATATTTGCATGATTTAAGGGGTTAAATGACCCCGAAATAGTGTATAAAATAACACCTCATCAAATACCCCTACACTTGGGATTTGCTTATCCTCAAGCAAATGGGCTTTTCTACCTAGACAATAGCAATATTGGGGTCATTTAACCTACTCTTTAAAAGCATTTTACAACACAACCTTCTAGACCTCGTAATTAAAAGCACGGAAAGTATATACTAGCACCTCACATAAGTGTTTGGGATTCTCTCTTTCACTCGGGTGTATAATAAATTATAACAACTATGGGAAACGGAAAATTAACACTCATTACCTGTCATAGCATATAAATTACCATAGGCTTGGTAAAGGATCAAACCTCCACCGCTAGGCGCAAGTATTAATCATTACTATCAAAGAGGTATTTTAAAGGGTTGTGGGGTGTAGGTGTAAGATAACATTAACGGAAACGATAGATTACATTTTGGGAAGTGACTATTGGGGTGAATTTTGAGATGAAGGTTAGCCTAAATATTTAAAATAACGAATACAACACGCTGATTTGGTTGCTAAGCCAAAGACTCGGACAAGATATACAAAACTCTACATCAATCTCTTTCTTTTTATTTTCTTGACTCTATGATAAACATAACATAAGCAAATGGCAGCCTGTATATTTTTTTTTACTTTTTTACATATATATTTTTTTCCTTTTTAGTACACTTTTGCCCTGCCATTGCTTAAACATATAATACATCATGAGGGTTTATAGATATACCCCTACACTTGAACTTTTACATACTCGATAATTACAATCTAACTAATGATCCGAATTGAGGTGGATCAACATAACATGGAGCTTATTGATCTCTATTGGGGGTAATAAATGACTTCTTTCCTAATTCTTCATAAGATGAATACTACCATGAATCACAATCGTCCAAAACTGTATTTACAACGATAAGGACTTAGAAACCGTATACTTAATAATTAACTTGGTTTAAAACAATAATGTACTAAAGGTGAGTACATACAAGGTAGGCTAAGGCGATTTGGGTGTAACAATTGGTTTAAGGGTTAACAATGCTCTTCATTAATAGTCTGGCTTAATCATAAAATTATGAGAACCGTGAAAAGGATAGGCTCGGAGGGTTTCACTAGGGGAGTCTCGCACTAAAAATAAGTGTGAAGCATGGGTGTGGGATAGTTATATGATCGATGTGACCATCATAACAATTACAGGTTTAAAACATTGGTTAATCCTAGTCCCTCTTATTTAGCAAAATCTAATACTTACTATGAGGTCTCGAGATGCATCACAAAAACAAATTCTAGAATTTAACATACTATCGGTACACTCATATAATTTAATACCGAAACCAATGCTCCAGAAAAGGCGACAAAACCACATATACACATCCGTAATGACAGAATAGACACACATGATTGCTCACTCCTTAACTCGAACAAGCTAAAGGTATAAACTATCTTGGGTATCAAAAATGGATATCCGAATTCCTATAGATCTAAAGGCGAACCTCACATTTTTAGGGTGGAATTCTGAGGGTGTTTGTGCTAGTCATATAAATTCCTATCCATGAGACGCTATTAATACTCGGTTTTCAATGATATGTGTTATAATTTTTTTTTAAATTTAGATCAAAATTACCTTTTACGCTATGTTTCGATATATTGCCCATCATTTTAAGGACAAAGCAAATGGAAAATGAAGGAATAGTTTCTAAGGCTTACTTCCCCCTACACTTAAGTTGAACATTGCCCCCAATGTTCTTTAGACGTACGCGTAGAGAAAAAGTTTAATTCTCGTGCTGATAACCAAAGTGCCAATGTCTCGATACATGAAAATCAAAAGAAACATAAGGGAAATGCCAAGAAATCGAAAGAGTTAGGGTCCAAAGAAAGTCTTGCTTCATCTAGGCCTAGCAAACCTAGAACTTGTCTTAGGTGGATTCCAACTGGAAGTATATTTGCCATGTGTAGGAAATTAACTACATCCAGTAACACCGAGAATAAGTCTGAAAAATCTGTGTGTGACAATGCAAGTATTTCTAATCCCTCGAAACCTTCAAGCAAAGGGTTTTCGAATTCTATTTCTCTTCTTGGCAGGTTATCAAGACTAAGGAAACAGCATACTTCTATCTAACCGATTGTTGTTCTCTAATCTCCAGGTTAATGGCTTATGTACACTTCAGTGCATAACCCGAGATTCAGATAAAAGGGGAGTATACGCTTCAGTGCGCATTACCTTCAAAAGAAGAGAAATCTTCTTGTTTTCAAAACTGTTGAACATAATTTTTTAAGAATTTTTCAAAAGGATTTTCAAAATCTTTCAAAATTCAGTGTTCAACACCCCCTCCTCATGTCGCTTTCCAAATTTGAATCATTATTTATAAGTGGATCAATTTTTGAGGGGGAGCTTTTTGAAAACTAAGTTTTAATGCTTTTAGACACATTCTCTCATATCTACTTTTGTGTGTTTAAAATATTACACAATTGTATATATTTATCAAAAAATAAAAATATAAAACCTATAAAAGCAAAATATAAAATCAAAAAATTTCAAAAATACCAAAAATATTCTTCTCTGACATGTCTCTCGTCAATCGATAACATTTGCACACCTAGAAATGTTGATTAATATTAACACAGGTGAATAAATGAAGTTCGAGCGAGAGTTTCAAATGCTTTCAAAACATGTCTCTTTAAACTTTTTCTCTACGACTTCTAAGTAAATGTCACCTTAGGACTCAGTCTCTAAAAAAAGGAAAATGTTCATTTATGTACATTTATCCTCTATAACGGGAAGTTCATATCTTCTCGGTCTTGAGCAATGTCATACAAACATTCAAAGTTTGTGAATGCTCAAGAGAAGCACCAAGGAAATGATAATTAATGAGATAAATATAAAATCATTTTCCTGTTTAGCACAATTTTTCAAGATATTTTCAAAAGAATATTTCAAAATCTTTCAAAATTGTATGCTCAACAAAATCTCACTCCAAGTTTTCACTCTATTCTATAATTGAGGGGGAGTATCATAATTAGTTCATTCTGCATGCACTCCTGTTCTCCCAAGACTTAGGTAGACTCATGTGAATTTCGGACATTAACTTGTTTTTAATTCACTAATAATTCAAAAATTGTCACCACATATGCAATTTTTGAGGGGGGAATAGTGATTAAAATGTGATCAATACGGATTAATAACGGATACGATCTTCAGTCTATAAGTGTGTTCCCAAACCTCGCATGTGCAAAACTCTTTCATAATATGATGCATATGTGTAGGGGGGATTTTTGGTAACTCTGGAAACACTCAATTTGTCTTAAATTATTTCTCAGATACGTTGATTGATTTTTATCAAATGATTTTATGGATCTTCATGGCAATACCCCAAAGACCGACCAACTATTGTTTCTCAATGAGTTATAAGGCGGTTAAGGTTAGGTATATTCGTTCCATGATCCAGCCAGAACCGGAGGGGTCTACCCAGGAATAGGGATGGCAATGGGTCGGGGAATTTCGGGGATCATGTTTCCCATCCCTATCCCCAATCTCAATATCTATCCCCATCCCCGACCCCATACCCAACGGGGATAAAGATTTCAATCCCATCCCGTCCTCATCGGGGACGAGGATCCCTATCGAGGAATCGGGGATTTTTTTTGCATGTATAATCAAGTCTTTTGTAATTATCTTACTTCATATATTTTTACACTTAGCTACCGTAATATCCAACAAAGTATAATAAGCATTAAAATAGAATATACGGATTAAGAAATTAAAGATACATAACTTCATAAATCGTTTTGCATACTTCGTACATGCATCAAGAATTCAAAATCAATACAAAAGTACAAGTCTCATATAAGTGATTAGCATTAGCAGTTATGTTTTGAGAGGCTAAGGTTTTTATTTTTGATTTATATATGATAGGTAGAACCAAATAAGATGAAAAGTTTGGTATGAAATAATATCAAATAAATTATTGGGCCTCTAATATAAGTGATATTTAAACTTAATACTTTTCGGGTATGGGTTCGGGTACGGGTACGGGTATCAAGAGGTATTACCATCCCCGCCCCCATCCCCGTTTTTAATATCGGGGATTCCCCATCCCCGTCCCCATCCCTGGTCAATTCGGGGATTCCTTGGTCAAAACGGGTTCGAATATCGGGTCCCCATCGGGTACGGGTTTTATTGCCATCTCTACCCAGGAACACTCCATTAGATAGAGTAGAAGTCCTAGGTATGATTGAAAAAAAGAGTAAAAGTAAGAATAAGGGAATAGTGCAGACTGAGATGGAGCTAGTACTGGAACAAACCCAACAAGGTACTAGTCATGAAGTCTCGGTAAGCACTGAAGGGGTTGAAGAATGAAAAATAACTGTACGGATAAAGGATGAAAATAAAGAAGCCCTCCATATGCCTAGGCAGAAACCGGGTTAATACATCTACTGTCAGAATCACAAAGATGATTGCTGACATTGAAGAATGTCATCATGGACCTAGTGATGCAATGCACAACCCTCCCTAGCCACTCAGAATCTTTCAAAAGATTTCTATTTCATTTCTCACGGAGATCAACACGTTTCTATCGGCTTTCTCATTTCGAGATCGTTGATATTGAAAAGGTGGCAGTCCGCTCCAGCCTCCGATTACTAAATAAAAAATGTGCACTTATAGAGTCTAAAGCCAACGAGATCCATCAAAAATCTCACTAGGACACAAATTCGAATATATAAAATGTCGTACATTATTATACAACATTTGCTACCAATAAGTCCTGCGCATTATCCTTGTTGTAATTGCCAGAACATTCAGAGTGATACTCTTTAGTTTTCACAATGATGAATGGAAATCTTTCCAGAGTCAACATCAAACAGCTCTACGGTAGGTGGCTTGCGAGATTCTATATGAATCAAGCTTGTGTCTGGATATTGATTTTGGTCTAATATATGAATTGACAACTCAATCAGAAAGATAGTAAATATCTGATTCACTCTTACCGTGTTGTCTGCTTTGAGACGCTCCAGTAACGAGAACGGCTAGTGCAGCTGCGAAACCCTGTCAAGATGATTCTTTTGAATTCTGATCACAAGCAGTATTTATACTGATTAATAAGGAACCGTGGTTATTATAACCGTATTCGACGAAGTGACAAAGACACATTCGTCTATGTATGTTTATCACTAACCTATACTTGCAGGTTTCCCGACGGTAGCAACTTCTAGTCTACACCGAGTCAAGATTCAAGACCTCATGCTCAATCAACAAAGAAAAATACATAATGAAAGCTTAAGTAGATGTGTCAAAGTCTTTCGCAATCTCTGGTGTACAAACACTCCCTCAAAAGAGCATTTTCGACACGATTGCCGGACAATAACAAAGATATATCTCACAAGTGGGTCAAGTACTACTCCTACCATGATGTGGTACAAGTAATCATGGTAAAGAAAATATTGAGGGAGATTGTTAGCAAGCTTTCAAGACCTTGAGCATGAGGGTGGAGACACAAGATCGCAAGGAGGCATAAAGATTCAAGGATAAAGATTCAGAAATCTCAGTAGTCAAGACAAATCAAGGCCAAAGACCACGATATCAATATTTTGTCAAAGTATATCAAGTTAAAGATCAAGATCCATGATCACAAGCATGCAAAAGGAACTTCAGAAGGAATTCCTAAGACAACAAGGTTCCAAGACTCAAGATGTCACAAGAAGTAAAGCCTACATGCAATGACCACCCCTTAGGGGGAGATTGTTAGACCTATTTTTATGTGAAGTGATGGTCATTAAGATTCCCGAACCTTGTATTAGTCTAGTAAATGTTATCGGGAATTCTATAAGCTAATTGGGCCCAGTTACGGGCTTTAAAGCCCATTAGTTATCAAGCCCGGCCTTGGAAGCCCACTTAAACCCAAGGCTAGCACAAGTACTCTACTATATAAATCCCTCTCCTCATGTGGATAGGGTGTTGCTCATTTTGCTAGATTATGTATTGACTCGGTTTTTGCGTAAGTTTTGTGGAGGGTTTTTTTCTTTTCACCCTTTATCCATAAATTTCTTTTTCATTTTTTAACCCCTTCAATATTTAACAATACGTCATTACTATCACCATGTTGTGATTGTTTTGATGATAACTCATGTCGTAGTCCACATTATTCCCTTACTCTCATTCATCTCCAATCATACCTAAGGACTTCTAAGTGACCTTGTCAAATACTTTACATACCTGAATATTGTTTTGAGGCATCTCATTTCTTGATATATTCCCTGATCTCTGGCATGCATCGCACTTTATCACGTACTATTTAGCGTCCTTAAAAATATTAGGCCAATAAAATCCCGAATTATAAACCTTTCTTCCAGTGACAGAAGAGCTATGGTGTCCCCCTATCGGTCCTGAATGGCAATGTGCCAAGATTTCAAAGATTTTACTCCCAACCACACATCTTCTCATTATGTTGTCGGGACATAACCTAAATGCATATGGTTCATCCAAAAAATAGTGCTTTACTTGAGAATAAAACCTTTTTCTTCTTTCTAGTGTCTATTTTGAAGGCACAGTCTTTCTGACAATATAATTGACATAATTTGCATACTATGGCTCATCGTTATTAAACTTAGCCTTTAACATCATCAAATGCTCGTCAAGGAACTCATCAGCAATTTCCTTCTCAGTTAATACCTCCATGTGGAGATTCTCTAACCTAGACTAGTGATTTGCGGCTAAATTTTCTGCTCTTTTTTGTCTTTAATGGTAAACCCTTATAGTAGCAGAACCCATCGTATAAGCCTAGGCTTAGCATCTTGTTTACTGAATAAATACTTTAAAGCATAATGATCAGTGTACACCACAGTTTTTGATAAAATAAGATAAGGACGGAATTTATCAAAGGTGAAAACAACTGCGAGAAGTTCTTTTTCAGTAGTGTTATAATGTTCTTGAGCATTATTCAATGTTTTGCTAGCATAATAAATAGGCTTGAATTTCCCATCTACTCGTTTTCCTAACACAGCTCCAACGGCAAAATCACTAGCATCACACATTAGTTCAAAAGGCATGTTCCAATCAGGAGATATTATAATAGGCGCAGTAGTTAATTTTTCTTTTAAAATATTAAATGCCTTTTTGCAATCATCAAAAAATGAAATTTTGCGTCTTTTAGTAAAAGTTGGGTCATGGGTTTGGATATCATAGAAAAGTCTTTAACAAACCTACGGTAAAAACCTGCATGCCCTAGGAAACTTCTAACACCTTTCACGTTCGTTGGATAGGGAAGTTTAGCAATTACATCAATTTTAGCCTTATCTACTTCAATCCCTGACCCGGAAATTTTATGTCTAAACACAATACCCTCCTTTACCATAAAGTGATATTTTTCCTAATTAAGAACGAGGTTAGTCTCTTCGCATCTAGCAAGCATTTTATCAAAATTAATAAGACAACTATCGAAAGAGTTACCGAATACTAAGAAATCATCCATGAATACTTCTATAAAATCTTCCACCATGTCGTGAAAGATTACCGTCATGCGTCGTTGGAAAGTCACAGGTGTGTTGCATAAACTATAGGGCATTCTCCTATAAGTCAATATTCTGTAAGTGCAGGTAAATGTCATCTTTTCCTGATCTTCTAGCGCAATTGGAATATGGAAAAACGCTAAAAAACTATCAAGAAAGCAATAATAATCATTACCAGATAATCGTTCTAGATTTTGGTCAATAAATAGGATATGAAAGTGATCTTTTCAAGTGGCATCATTCAGTTTGCGATAATTAATGCAAACTTTCCATCCTGTGACTGTACGTGAAGGAATCAGTTCATTATTATCATTCAAAACCACATTCATTCCCCTTTTCTTAAGAACAACATGAATAGGGTTGACCCACGAGCTGTCATTGATGGGGTAAATTAACCCAGAGTCAAACAATTTAACAATTTCATTTTTTACCACATCTTGAACCTTGGGGTTCAAACGCCTTTGGGGTTGAATAATTGGTTTAAAGTCATCTTCCATCAGGATTTTATGCGTGCAGAATGAGGGGCTTATTCCTTTGATATCTGACATCTTTCAAGCTATTACTCCTTTACGCTTCTCCAATAACTGCAACAGTGACTTCTTTTCCTTTTGGAAAATTTAGATGAGATGATTATAGGAGAAGATTCATTACCATGTAAATACGTGTATTCTAAGTAAGATGGTAAATTTTTCAGCTCAAGTTTCTTTTCATCAATCTTAGTAGCACTAGCAGAATAAATATGTTCATTTTTAATGTTATCAAAGCCCTCGTTTTGCTGATCATCTAGATATGCCGTATCGACCAAGTCGATATGCCGTATCTACCAAGTCGATACGCCGTATTGCCATGTCAACACTAGGATCATTAACGAATTTATTAGCTATAGAATTACATGTTTCTAGATCTGTTTTGTCAATTGATTTTTCCAAATCCTTAAATAAAATGAATCTAACTGATCTTTCTCTAACAATTCATGGGTCTCTTTATTAATAGTATCATCTAATTCATCGACACTATAACATTCATCATCTTCGGAAGGGGGCCTTTTCATTGATTGATCCATGTCAAAAATCACCTCATCATCTCCTACCCTTAGTGTTATCTTTTTATTAAATACATCAATCATAGCATATGCGGTAGCCAAAAAGGGTCTCCCTAAAATTATCAGAATTCTAGAGTCTTCAGGCATGACTAAGATAACAAAATCAATAGGGAGGACGAACTTATCGACCTTTATAAGCACATTCTCAACTATTCCTCTAGGATATTGAATTGGCATGTCTGTAAGTTCTAAGCTCATTCTAATAGGCTTTGGTTCCCCTAGACCTAACTTTTCATACATCGTATAAGGCATCAAACTTATACTAGGTCCTAGATCCGCTAACGCATTATCAATATGTAAATTACCAACATGACAAGGAATAGTAAAACTCCATGGGTCTTTTTCTTTTGATGGCAGTTTGTTGAGTAGAACAGCTGAGCACCTTTCATTCATCGTAACCGTACAAGCTTCTTCAAGTCTAGATTTGTTTGTTAGCAAAATCTTAAGATATTTAGCATACTTGGGCTTATGTACTAAGGCCTCGATGAATGGAATATTGATATGGAGTTGTTTTAGATTTTCTAAGAACTTTCATTGTTGTGCTTCTTCTTTTTCTTTTCTCAACCGATAAGGAAAAGGAACTGATGGTCTTTGTAAATCAATTGAGGGTTGGACAATCTGTTCTCAGGTTTTCTAGGGTTCATCTTCCATAACAACATCTCGTGGTCTTTCCAGCTTGTCGTGTTGCAGTCCGGAAGGTTCACTATTAGCATTTTCGATTTAATCATTGTAAGGAATCCCATATCTCATCTTTCCTCCTCTAGTTGTTACTCCTTTAACTTCGTTCTTTAAAATCAAAACATCATTCATTACCCTTGACAACCCATATACCTCGATCCTTAGCTCACTTAATAAATTTTTTTGTTCCTTTAATAAGAGCTCCTTGGTTGGTCTGAATTCTCTAATGAATGTCTCCATCTCTTCATGTTCTCGTTTCCCTTCATTGATAAATTTAGCCAACATTTCATCCATCGTTAACCTCCTTTCTGGATAGGCAAACTGGTAGGGATGGAATCCGAACGCTATTCCTGAAAGAAAAGATATAATTTAAAGTAAATATATTCTAGAAAAATAAACTAAAAGTTAACTTAAGTTGTTGTTGTATAAGACAATCGATACGTCGTATTCAATAAACTAGATATGCCGTGTTGATGTTTGGAGTTGAATACGCTATATTTGTAACACCCCCAAAAATCACAACGCAGCAGAATACCACTTTGGGGTGCTACTTCATTATACATGCACACAAGTCACTATAAACGACCAAATGATTCGTTTATAAGAAAAAAATTATTCAATTTATTTAAGGAGAATCAAAGTTACATAGCTCCCAAATAACTTTAGAAATTTCTTTTCTAGTAAGTCACCGCACGACTTTCTTACAAATCCCATTTTTATGAAATGTATAAATTTTCACCGAGACACAATCCCTGATATCCGGGTTCCGTTCCTTCCAAGCCATCAACAGCTCTTAAACCTGAGATACATGCTTAAAAACGTCAACAAAACATTGAGTGAATTCATAGAGTTTACAAATAACAATCAGAACACAATATTTGATTCCATAAAAAAATTATAACATTGCTAGCAAGGCAAGTATATCATGATTTCCACTAACATAAGCCTGTGTATCGAACCTTACCATATTTATCATTTAGGATAAAATACATACCGGGAAGTATGCCACCACCCCTAGTCTCAATACAAAATGTCCGTTACAGGGTGTTCACCATCGGATTCAGATCTCGGACAGGGTTGTCAAACCCAATAGATCTATTTAATGCATTCAGCGTTTACATCCTCAGTAATTAACGGCCACACAACAAAAGGCATATACTCACAAAAGCGGAATCATATCACGTATCAAAACATATCGCGTTCAATTTTCAAAACAACATGTATCCCCCTCGCGGGTTAAAAACACTAAAAACAGTATAAAAGCGAGGCTATGAACTCACCTTGATCGAAGCCAAAGATCAAAATAACTGAAACAATCACAAACTACTCAACAACGAACTCAACCGCGACCTATAATTTATGTCGCTCGATTACTATACAATAAGATACAATCGAATAGCGCGTACATCAAAACTATTAAGACGATATAATTATACATACACATGTGATGAGAAATCCACTTGCGCGTCCTAGATCCTATTACCTCATAAAATTGAGTACGGTCTCTCTTTCATTTATATGATACGCCACTTAATCAGAAACGTTCTATTTTCAGAATCTTTCTATTTTTAAAAAGTTACCATTTTTAGTAAGTTCCATCATCTAATTATATATATAATAATGTTTATTTATCTCGTCGAACTTTCGACGCCCAAACTCGGTTATTAATTACCCATATCGGGGTTACGTCCCGTACATTTACCAAAAGTTACTAATTTTAGACTTTCCATTTTTTTAGACCCGACCAATGGTCGTAAAATACCTGTTGTTCTTAAAAATATCCGTTGATATTATTTTATTAACCAAACTAGTTTCAAGGCCCGCCCGTTGGACGGGGAGCTTTAAGGTATATATTGTTTGAAGAAACATTTATATTTTGATACTTGTTTGTTATTGTTTTTTGTTGTTCCAATTATTGCGTATCATTTAGATAACTTGGTCTGATTTTTGTTGTATGTTATCATTTACAACACATAAAACCTATATTAGCTTTAAGAATTGTTGAAAGAAAAAAGAAGTACCGAATGTTATACATATAACTTATATTAGCTTCAAGTATATCATCATTAATATAGTAATTGATGGACCATGGAATATAATAGAATGGTTCATATTGGTTACATTGCTTGTAAAGACCTCTTTATACACACTCTTTCCAAAATTGGTAAAATGATGCTAACCAAACAGTCAAATCAAACTCGAACAAACAATACTAACATTCTTTAATATAAGATCAAAACATAAAAAAGCAATACTAAACTATTATATTGTCCAAATGATTAGAGTCCATAGTGCATGATTGCAGACCATAGTGCATACTTCATACATTTTATTTATAATTCATCAATCTCATATGTACCACCTATCTGCCATGGAACATTCCAATTATGTACCATTTCACTCACTTTTTATTTCATAAGTGTTGCAAATTCTATCTATTAAATTATATTCTTAACCGTGAATGAACAATCACCTAATGTCTGGCAGCTTTTCCATTTCTGTGAATGAACAATCACCTAACTTACAATCAATGTAGTAGTGGAAAACAGGACAGCCAATACCAGGCAAAAATGGAGAAAACTATTAGGTTTTCTAAGTAGTACCTTCATTTGGTCTCGAGTCCAACCAAATTCCTAATGTTCAAAGCATGATGGAAGGCTCAGCAATTTCACCACTTCTATAGATTCCTAAAGCAAAGCCTATTTAATATAAAGAAAGTAATACTATAAAACAACTTGTAGTGAAATGTTTCAAAGAATACCGAGAAATGGCAAAGAAGCAACAAACATTATACACAGTTCGGACGATGCATAAAGATTCAATTTTAAGAATCTGCCTTGGTAAGTTTCTTATGTCTTTGACTCATGTAGTAACAAATATTTCATTGTGTTAATAGCCTGCAATTTAGAGAATCATTGTTAAGGATTACGTAATAAACTAAAACGAAGTGAAAATGCAAAATGTATTACGCAAAAACATATATGCTGAGTAAATGTGCATGCTTTATATAAACAATGCAAGAAAATTTTTTGAGCATTGTAAGGACCCTAGATAGATACCCGCAAGAGATTTATTCCATCTTTAGTAATAACTACGACATACTCTTAATATTGTTAAATCGTTGACGTAAAATTTTTTTATTTGAGTTGTTCCGTCGCGGGGGTCTCTTTCGAGACCACTAAACCTGGTTATTGAAGTTGCAAGAAAGAACAAGTTTACATATATATCGCACACGATCTAGTAAAGTGTACACATATATATATATATACAATAAGCATAATGACCGGGTGATTTTAGTCGATATTAATTTTTGAAAATTATTTTTGCACATATATAATAAAAACGCCACATTATATATAACCTGAACGTTATCAACCCCCTAATCATACTAAAACACGTAGGCATTTAATGCACATATAACACAACCAATATACGCAATCAAACACTAAAATAAGACCCCGACATGTTTTTGGAATCATCCTAGAACACGTGGTACACATACATCGATTACTCGATTGCAAAGGTCACTATACTTGATGTAAAGATAAAACTACTATGCTAATGGAGAATGTTTTTTCTGACTTCGGACCACGAGCAGGAAAGGAAAAAGTCTTCCCTGCTTTTTGAAATAAACAAAATATGTTTAGGTAATGGAGTTGTGAATTCTCAAAAAAACTAGTAATTCAAATTCCTACGGTTTGTCGGGAAATCAGTTTTTAGTGGACGAAGGTCAAACAATCAGCACATAAAAACAATCAATCACTTATACAAATTCAAGGCGTATCAAGGTTTTAAGCATCAAATAAGCATAAAACATAATCAATAATGCATAATAGACATATTAAGCTTAATGAACCATGATTGCACGTAAACACATGGTTAACAATTTACATAAATAAATATGCAATAATAAGTCAAAACACGCAAATTATAAACCAAGTTACATAATAAGCGAGTATAAACATGTAAAAACACGAACCATATTTATTTTTCCAAATTTTAAGTGACTCTTAGGAGTCTTTATTTTCACAAAAATCAATCCCTAAATGGGCCACACATAAAAGCAAGAAAAATACAACAAATATGCGTTTTAAGCATTTTTACACGTTTTTATGTAATTATATAGCTATATGAGCGGTTCATGATGCCACTGTTGGAATTAGTTATCTAATAACCTATTATTCCACATAATAATATACGAGCTACATAGCAAAAATTTAATACATATTACATATATATTAGCCTTAAATAAATAAACAAAGAAAACAGCGTACCTTATAACAAATTAAGATAAGGAGAAACGCGTCGCTTAAATCGAGAAGAACGAAACTTCAATCCGAGTTACACAATGTAGGCCAACCTCTACGTGTATCCACACTACACGTCTACCAATATTACCCGAATGTTAGTTCGCCAACTAACGATTACCGAATACCAAGTACACGATATACTAAAGAAGATCGAAACTCGAAATCCCTTACTTGGGTTTTTCTTAGATCGACCAAAGAGAGAAGAGAAAGAAAGATGGGATGAATGAATGATTCTTAGTGACCTTGTTTATATAGTGTTAGGATTAGGGCATCCTACTAATTTGGCCAATAGGTCATCAAAGCCCATCCCTTCCCTCTCCCTTATTTTTGGTCGTCCCCCTCCTAAGCCCACAAGCCTTCATTGTTGACTTTTTGACTTAGTTTAATTATTATGTACATTACATATTAATTAAAGAACTTAAAGTTAATTATTCATAAACGAACTAATTAACGACTGTTAACTATAATCGTTCGGACAATTAATATATATAATAAATATACACTTATATTATTATATATACTAATAGAGTAATATCTATGTGTATAAGTGTGTGACCCCTGTAGGCTCACATATTCCTAGCTATATAAATATTCGTATTACATGAGCACTTCTCAACACTATGTATGCTTGTGTATAAGAGAATTGCTTGTAAACTTGTTTGGCAGAAACCTAAACTAGTGCAGTTTTTCCGGTCACCTTGTGTGCTCGTGTTAGCAACCCTAGAGTAATCTTTTGACAAATTTCTTTTCATAGACTTTATTATAGTGTGTTAAATAAGTTTCTGGATGTGGCTATAAAGATCGGGGTTCGTTTACATTTTTGCAAGATTAGTGGTACAGTTTCGAGTTATGAACTTTGGGCCTGCTTTTTAGCACCTTAAGAGTATTTTGGATAATTGAGCCTTTTGAACTTTTTGTAGATAAGACTTTAACTTAAACTCAGTGAGTTGAATCGACCTGAGAGGATAAATATTAGTGAGTTATGGCCAAAACAAAACCGGTGAAACATTCTGTCCCAAAAACAGCAAGACCTTCGTGTCTTGTAAGACACATATGGACCCTTTAAAATTTGATTCACTTTGTGAGACTTACATTTTTGGAAAGATAACACAAAAACCTTCAACCTAGACTTTTGAAACGCCTTATTTCAGTAGATAATGAGTAAGATACGACCACGTAAAGTCGAGAAAACACGTATTTCAGCAAGTATTTTTAGAATACCTTTTACTATTTTTGGAATACCTTGATTTTAAAGTATAGTTTAAACTTGGAAAACCTTAGACACGAGTATATAAGGGTGATACAAAGTTTATAATAAATCTTCATGCATTTGTTACAGTTCATATTGTAAACCCAAAGCGTCTCGTTATTAAATTAGGTAGCGGTTAGAACTTGTGCTTCTTTGAACTTGTGTTATTTCCTTGATTGTACTATTTACATGAGGTGAGTTTCCTAGCCCCACTTTTACATGGTTTATACTTGTTTTGAAACACTTGGGGTCGAGTTACATTGCTTGATTTACTTACGGACACAAGTACATTTAAACTATTACGGATTAGCTTAAGTACCGTTAACCCACTTATGTCCACTGTAATGAACCGTTAATTACTTCGTGTAAGCACAAATGATGAAAATAAATCTATTGAGGTTGACACCCCCGTCCGGGTAAGTAGCGCTTACTTGACCGACCGTACTGGTCAAACGAACGTATGCCGTTTGGGAAACTCTAGAAGGTCTTGGGTTGGACACCTATCGGGCAACAACATGTAACAATTTGAAACTTCAGTCCGAGCTTCGGTGTCGTGAGCTAAGTGTAATCGTAATTACTTTTTCTTGACATTGTATCTGTTATAATGGTCATACTTGAAAATCTTGGGGCCACACTTATATTCACTTAAACCTACGAGCTCATCAATATCATTGTTGATGTTTAAAGCATGTATTTCTCAGGTTCGTGGTATTCCAGGGCTAGTTTGGTTAGAGTGCTTCTTTCAGTCTTTTCCTGCATAACTATGTTCATTTTGATATCATTCAAACAATTTATCATTTTGTACTAAAACTATTGATTGTACTTGGTTGAAAACTTGTTTTATTTAAATGTATCAAATGAACACCTTTTTAACGAACTCATTTAGAGGTCGTCCTTTATATCTTGTGTTCATTTGCTATGAAGTCACAATCTCCGGTTACCTTTTCGTTGCGATATTTTGGGGTGTGACAAAGAATCTGCTCTTAAAAAGACATATTTACACCTTGTCTTGTACACTTTATTTGGACGGCCAAAACTCAAAATCATTGCATGGGACCACTTTATTTTAAAAGATAACTCAAAAAGCTAGATCTAAGTAAAAACACAAGTCTTGAAGTTGAGTTATGAGTGAGTTATAGTCATTTAAAGTTGACTATAACTTCATGACAGCAAGTTGTCTCAAAAATATAACTCATTTACAAGCACTTCCTCTATATAAATAACCACAAAACGACCTAGACAAGACTTTAAATCATTTTTGCAACCCTTTTAAAGTATTTTTATGTTCCTTACACTAAATATTCAGTATGACTAATCAACCTTTTAGTTACATGTTTATAAAACTTGTATTGTAACAAGAACAAGGGCTTGTGGTGCAAGAGTCGGTATAGTACCTTATTGCACCTAGAAAATACCTTCTAAACTCGGATTCAAAAACAAAATGAGGTTTGCTACTGAGATTAAAGATGATGTTAAGAGGCCTTTGGTGATATTGGAGGGTGTTGCGTTATAAACAAAGATAAGAGGTAACTAGTGATGGCGTTTCTTGAGTTTGCAAGAGTTTTTTGTGGTGTTTTGGTGGTGTTTGTGGGTGGCCGGCATCTAAGAGGAGAAGGAGGGAAAGAACTTTGTGTATGTGTGTGAAAAAGTAAAGAGGGAGAATGATGGTTGGGGTGTTAAGCGGGGAAAGTGTGTAAGAGTGGTTAGTGGGGAAGAGTATCGTGATGATGATCTTTGCATGTGAAATGTGATTGGAGGAGGGGGAGGTGTGAAGGGGGCTCGTTTCTAGGGGGTTTAAATGGCTTTTAATATATATTTTTTTATAAAATGTATAAGTAATAATGTAAATGATACACAAAAAGGTAAGTGTTAAACCGTAAACGTTCAAACGCGATAGTGACTTGTCGGGTGAATGTAAGAGACGTAAAATATGACATGACTCAAGATTTCAAGAGTGAGTGACATTAACAACTTAAAAAGACTTGAGCATATCGTTGACCATTAAGACGACGTTTAAATAAAGTCACGGGTCATAGGTACGTTCGTAAGCAAGGGTTCCTAAAATATGAACACATAGTATAAAAATGACCCGACACTTATAAAACAAACTCAATAACATAGAATTAGCTAAGAATGCCAAAAGTTGCTATCGATTGTTAACCGAAGCTAGACAGTTGTCATAGATATTTGCTATAAATAGTAACGGAAAGCGGCAACAAAAAAGTCCTCTCAAATCAACAAATCGTAATGGAACTTACAACCAAAAACAATTTGAATAACGAACAACGTGTACATGAAACGTACTTAAATCGTGAAATTTAAGCATACATTAGCATAATTCAAATCTAAAAATGACTGAAAAGGTTGAAACAGAACCAAATTAATTAATCCAAACTCATAAGCAATTACCCTGTATTGTTTTCCTCAATACATTAATGTCATAAAATAAAGAACTACATAAAACAAACAATTGACTAGCCAACAATTAATATCAACAAAAAAATAGACCACTTATTTGCATAAACAAATACACCAGGCTGCTATATATCAAAGAAGATACCACCACTCGATAAGCACTCATTTTCTCCCCTTTTCTCATCACCTCCACCAACATTTAACCGGAAACATTAGCCACTTTCTCCTAAATGGATGAAAACTATTTGCAGCAATTTATCGATGAGACCTCGATGACTAACAGGATGGTGCTAGGAGCACTGCTGCCAACGAAGATATGGGAAACGTTACCACACTTTTTCCAAACGTGGCTTCGGAACTATACGAGTGGAACCCTTGTGTATTTTATCACAAGTTTACTTTGGTGCTTCTATGTTTATTACTACAAACATAATGTTTATGTACCAAAAGGTATGTTTTCCGTAGTTTCAGTAGTTTATTTTTCTTAACGGCAAAGTCAACGGCACACTTAGACATAAGCTCACACTACGGAGTAATCATCTTAGTTACTTCTTGTTTATATACTTTGTAAGTTGGAATTAACTTATGACTATATGTTACTCAAAAACATGCACTTGTTCATTGCTTGAGGTAGGTACCTAGAAATGGTCAGTCGACATTTGATCCACAGAGTTATAATTATCAGCCGATCTATTTTCTCACCCTCTAAACTCTCTTTTGATTAATTCACATAAAAAGAGAACTATTATTTTTGAACATCCAAAATGAAGATAGGGGCAAAAATTTCTAACATGGATTGAGTATTACTTTTGTTCTTGGGCTTAATTTTGCATTTTGGTTATTTTAGTTTTCTAAAGAAGCATTAATTGGGAATCAATTTCCCTGCACTGAATTTATTTCCTTTCTAGTTTTTTATTCTATGGGAAAGAACGTGATAATAAATAATCAATATATGCGATTCTGATATGGTTTGATGTGGATTTAGAACGCTTTTATAAGTGTTGTTGATTTTTTGTCAAATCGAAATAGTACAAGACAATAATGCAAATATTGCTCGCCAACAAAAAGTCCAAATTATGAGTTGGGCATGTGCCGGATGTTTTTATTAACTGAAAAAGCATATGTGTTTAAGTTCCGTGAAAAAGTATACGTGGGTCATTTGGAAATTTCGTAATCAAGTCTTTTTATTAACTGAAAAAGCATATGTGTTTAAGTTCGGTGAAAAAGCATATGTGGGTCATTTGGAAATTTCGTAATCAAGTCTTGTTTGAGAGTAATCATCCGCGTTTGGACTTTCTTTTTGATGAGATTACTCGGCTTTCATTTATTTGGTGTTCTAGTCGTTGTATTTCTTTTAATATGGATTGGAACACTTGGATTAAAAATCCTAGTTCCTTTTGCTTGTAATTTGTTCTAGCTCCATGCTAGTTTTTATATAAAATTTGCCGTAAAAAAAAAAACTATTATTACAAACAAGAACACTAAAGTTGAATAGAGTACCAATAATTTTAACATGGTTTTGTGTGTATTAGACAAAATGACACACATAAAAATAGTGGTAAAATACATTTTTCTTCCATGTAGTGTGTTACCAATTTTTGTAGATATCGTATATTTATTCTATTTACCTCCGTTAACTAAAAAAATATTTTAGAAAAACAAACACGCAAAAAATTGATGTGTTAATATATCTATTTTTGATACCACCATTGACAATCCTATATAAGTTAACTTCCAAAATTCAATTAGGCCCCGTTTGGTTTCGCGGAATCTTCAGGATTCTGATGGAATTGGAATCTGATTCCAATTCCATAATGTGTTTGGTTGGCAGAATGTTTAAATTCAAAATCTGAATTACATTATTAGTGTGTTTGGTTGGCGGAATGAATGTAATGAATTAACTCAATTCCTTTATGTGTGGAATTTACATCCATCTTAAAAACCGGAAGGAAAGTTTATAATTCCATGGAATTCGATATTTTTATCATCAAAAATAAATTATTATTATTATTATTATTATATTAATTTATTATTATTATTATTAATTATTTTGTTATTATTTTATTATTATTATTATTATTATTATTATTATTAATTTTTATTTATATATTATTAATTTTTTAAAATTTTGTATTTATTTATTTAAAAATTATATTATTATTTATTTTAAAAAAATTATATATATTTATTTATTTAAAAATTATATTATTTTTTATTTTTTAAATTTATATTTATTTATTTATTTATTTAAAAATTTATTTAATTATATATTTAATATTATATTATTATTATTTATTTATTTATTTATTTATTATTATCTATTTATTTATTTAAAAATGATATTATTTTTTAAATTTTATATTATTATTATTTTATTTTAAAAAAAATTATATTTATTATTATTAATATAATTATATAATTTGTTTTTTCATTTCATTTTTTTCCAACCAAACACGCGATAGTTTTCACAAATTCCAATTCCGTCATATTCCAATTCATTAACATTCCAATTCCTTAACATTCCAATTCCTCAAACACATTCCAATTCCACCAAAAACATTATGCGAACCAAACGGCCCCTTAAACCTTTTCTAACCACTATGCTCTGTTCTCGAGTTATTAAAGGAGTGAAAAGAAAGGAAAAGAAAAGATAGTGAAATTTTTTTTACTATGCACCTTGTGTTCTCGAGTTTGAAATTAGTAGGAAATAAAGAAAGAAAAGAAACATAAAAATTTACTTTTACGCTCTTTAAACAAAATATCTGCTACTAATTTAATTTTTTTTAATAAGCCATTTGTGGTTAATATACTTTTTTATTTAAAATATTCTTTAATCAAACTAACAAGTAAAAATGCGCATAAAAAATATGCTGGTCCATGTCGTGAATATAATTGGCCCATGTGCAAACCCAAGAAAGCCCAAGAAATCACTAGCCCTAATAATCGCTAAATAAAAAAAACGATGCGTCATTTTGCAGTAGGACTTTTATTAGTTTCTTATTTTGAAAAAATGAAGATTACACAGTGGTTGAAGACTCTCTGTGGTGGAAGAAATGAGGGTAAATTTGTCAATATAAACACTTTCCTTCCCAATCCGCCCAAATATGGGAGGAAAGATTTAGAACAAAAAACCTTCAAATTTGCGTTCCTTTTTCTTCACTTTCCTTCCCTTTCTTATTAAAATAAAACTCAAGAACACAAATATGCTTTTGTTCCCTTTTCTTTCCTTTCTTTTCTTATGAAAATGTAACTCGCGAGAAATGTGCGTTAAATGATAGGAAAGTCGATACGGATAGGATAGGACCTGGAAGTCATTGTGCGTTCCTATCTGTTCATATAGAAATGCGCTGATGACAATCCTAATTCATCTCTTAAACAAAACAATTTAAAATATGTAATTCATTAGGTTATCATTTTCATCTAAACCACTGAATTTTTGGGGCGTAACCATCGTGTTGTTTGGCACAATAAACAGAAAGATAATTCATTTCGATCCCCATATAATATAGTTATAATGCACCGTGTTATATTTATTGGTAGATGTTGCTACCTAGCTAGATGAATGTGGATGGAAATACATTCTAGTCAAAACTTGTACAAAGTTATCCATAAACACAAAATGAAACACGTATATGTCAACATATTTTTTTAATCTATTTTGTGAATTTTACAAGAAGGTAGTGTGTCGCATAATTAGAGTTGAGCCAGTTACGTCTATAAAAATACATAATTAGAGCCGTCTTCTACTCTTGTACTATGTTACACTATTGTTTTAACCTTTATTATTTTTTAAAAATAAATCCTTCTCAAGACGACTCCAAATTGCCTTTACCTTTGGTTTATTGATGAGTTCCATTTTTTTTCTTTTTCTTTTCTTTTCTTTTTTTCTTTTCTATGTGCTTTCAGTGCTTGTTGATTTGAAAGCTAAACTACGGTCTAAAAACCATCACCTTGTTCAATACCACCCCACAACCTAAAAGCTGTAATTATTATAATTGATATCGTGAGGGCAGATTTATTATTGCTAGAGAATAAATTATTGCAACTTTACCAAATAAGATATACAAAAAAGTATTCACTTTAAATAATATATAATTTATAGGACTTTTTATTTTTTATGATACACACCTTTATGTTACATCTCAAGAAGACACGATTCAAAGTATATTACCGGTCTACTCGAGTCTATAAGTAGTAGTATCATGCATAATTGTGAAGCTTTTAATGTACAAGATATATTTACCCTCGTGTTAAAAGGTCACATAAGGTGGGTGTAAAAACATTTATTTCCTAACTATGAAACAAAATTCTCATTTAAATTACACGTATAAGAAAACTAACTAATTATGTTTAAAAGAAAACTAACTAATTAGGTATGTAAATAGCAATCTTTTCAAACTTGGTTTTTTTAATTGACCTATTTTAGTAGCCGGGTCATCGGTGAACCGTCAGGTCAAACGGGGTTTATACACATGTATAGCTTTTTTAATATATTTAAGGGAATATGTCACCCAATAGTAACCAAGTTTTACGAGTGTTCCAATTTGATACCTCAAACTTTAAATTAATCAGAAAAAACCATTAAAGTTTTAAAACTATTTCATTCTTGTGTAATTTTCTAAAATTGGTGTGCTTAAAGTATTCATATGCATTAACATGTTGTACATTAATTTTAAAAACCCACCCTTTCAATTTAACTAATTACAACCAACTTTATGTACAACCCGTTAATGCATGACTAAACATAAACAATAACCACAAAATAATAACCAAGTTTGAGAACTGTTCCGTTCAAGTCACTCTAACTAATAATTCATAAGAATTTGTACAGTTTTTAAAAAATTTGATGGTTTTTAACTTGTTACTTGATTGATATATAGTTTGAGGCTCAGTATATTTATTAAACGTTTGAAAGATTGAGTCTTTACTAACAAGTTTTAATTTTCATGTTCTATGTCTGTAAAATTATAGGTTAGATTTGAAAAAATAATCAACTTATGCTTCTAAGTTATAATACACTATAATAAGACAATATTAGTTAATGTTATAAATTAGTTTTTACTTTATTTTAACTAACATTAATCATCACCACTTCAATTTGTCATTAGAAAGGTTTATAGAAAGAAAAAAAGAGTTTTCGTTAGATTTTTTCTAAAAAATCATGGCCCGGTCGGGTTTATCAACCCGGGTCAACAAAAAACAAACAGTTCAATCCGGTTCTCAAACAACCAAAAACCCAAATACAATCCGGTCTGGTATCCGAGTCGGTTCGCGATTCAACCGGCCGAGTCGGTTTTAAAACATTGGTAAATAGTACGGAGTAATTATGTAAGATAATGATGCTCGTGATGATAATAGTAGTCCGTGTGCTTTTCTGATAGAAAATGTTAATCAAATTGATGTTTATGAAGTTAAAATTAAGTTTAGTGGGCTCGGATCTTAAATTATTATTTTATTAATCTTAAATGTTAAATCAAATTGATGTTTATGAAGTTAAAATTAAGTTTAGTGGGCTCGGATCTTAAATTATTATTTTATTAATCTTAAATATTGTTTAACATAAAGTTTTTTATTAAACTCAAGAGGATGTAAACATATTTATTAGAGATGCATCAATTTGAATTAGATACATATAAGGAATAATTAAACATATTTATTGAGAGGAAAATTCAAAATGAGAAATATACGGAATAATTGTAATAACATATTTATTGGGGATGCATCAATTTGAATTAGATACGTATCTATTCATTTTGAGGCATCACAATTAATTTCGAAAGTGATTTTAAAGTGAAAACGATGTAAAATAGTAGTAGCAACAAATTTGACCCGCAAATGACGAAATTATATAGGTTAGTCTACACTAGATTTTATGTAATTCTAATAAATATGTAATAGCATCTATCTTTTAGATTAATAATATATTATGTTGCAATCTAAAAAATAATAACAGTGACTTTAATCAAATAAGATTAAAATGTGTCGATTTGAATTAGATGCATCTCTAATTAATTTTTTAGATGCAACATAATATATGTTTAGCTAAAAGTTAGATGCATATTACATTTATTAGATACATATAATCAAGTTAGACGAATCCTATATATTTTTCGTCATTTGCGGGTCAAATTTGTTGCTACTACTACTTTACATCGTTTTTCTCTTTTAAATTCACTTTCGAAAATTAATTTGTGATAGCATCATAATGAAATAGATATTATCTAATGCCAAATTGAATGCATCCCCAATAAATATGTTATACAATTTATTCCGTATATTTCTCATTTTGAATTTTCCTCTCAATAAATATGTTTAATTATTCCTTATATGTATCTAATTCAAATTGATGCATCTCTAATAAATATGTTTACATCCTCTTGAGTTTAATAAAAAACTTTATGTTAAACAATATTTAAGATTAATAAAATAATAATTTAAGATCCGAGCCCACTAAACTTAATTTTAACTTCATAAACATCAATTTGATTTAACATTTAAGATTAATAAAATAATAATTTAAGATCCGAGCCCACTAAACTTAATTTTAACTTCATAAACATCAATTTGATTAACATTTTCTATCAGAAAAGCACACGGACTACTATTATCTCACGAGCTCATTATTCTTACATAATTAATCGTACTATTACCAATGTTTTAAAAACCGACTCGGCCTCGGTTGAATCGCGAACCGACTCGGATACCGACGGATTGTCATTTGGGTTTTTGGTTGTGTGAGACCGGATTGAATGTTTGTTTTTGTTGAACCGGGTTGATAAACACTGACACGGCACATGGATTTTTAGAAAAAATCTAACGAAACTCTTTTTTTCTTTCTATAAACTCTTTCTAATGACAAATTGAAGTGGTGATGATTATATGTTGTTAAATAATGTAAAAACTAATTTTATTTAACAATTAACTAATATGTCTTATTTTAGTGTATTATAAATTAGAGCATAAGTGATTATTTTTCAAATCAAACTATAATTTTACAGACATAGAACATGAAAATTAAAACTTGTTAGTAAAGACTCTATCTTTCATACGTTATAATATACTACCTCAAACTTTATATCAATCATAACAAGTTAAAAACCATCAAAGTTTTAAAACTGTTCAATTCTTATGTAATTATTATGTTAGAGTGACTTGAACGGAACAGTTCTCAAACTTGGTTATTATTTTGTGGTTATTGTTTATATTTAGTCATGCATTAACGGGTTGTACATAAAGTTGGTTGTAATTAGTTAAATTGAAAGGGTAGGTTTTTAAAATTAATGTACAACCATGTTAATGGCTATTTGAATACTTTAAGCACATCATTTTAGAAATTCTCAAGATGAAATAGTTTTAAAACTTTAATGGTTTTTTCTGATTAATTTAAAGTTTGAGGTATCAAATTGGAACACTCGTAAAACTTGGTTACTATTGGGTGACATATTCCCTTAAATATATTAAAAAAGCTATACATGTGTATAAACCCCGTTTGACCTGACGGTTCAACCGATGACCCGGCTACTAAAATAGGTCAATTAAAAAAACCAAGTTTTAAAAGATTGCTATTTACATACCTAATTAGTTAGTTTTCTTTTAAACATAATTAGTTAGTTTTCTTATACGTGTAATTTAAATGAGAATTTTGTTTCATAGTTAGGAAATAAATGTTTTTACACCCACCTTATGTGACCTTTTAACACGAGGGTAAATATATCTTGTTCCCCCCACTACATTAAAGCTTCACTTTTTTTGCATGTTACTTCTATTATGATCGAAGTAGACCGGTAATATACTTTGAATCGTGTCTTCTTGAGATGTAACATAAAGGTGTGTATCATAAAAAATAAAAAGTCCTATAAATTATATATTATTTAAAGTGAATACTTTTTTGTATATCTTATTTGGTAAAGTTGCAATAATTTATTCTCTAGCAATAATAACTCTGCCCTCACATATCAGATTATATTAATTACAGCTTTTAGCGGTTTGAACAAGGTGTATGTTTTAGACCGTAGTTTAGCTTCTCAGAATCAAACAAGCACTGAAGCACATAGAAAAGAAAAAGAGAAAAGAAAAAGAAAAAAGAAAAAAAAATGGAACTCATCAATAAACCAAAGGTAAAGGCCAATTTGGAGTCGTTCTTGAGATGGATTTTTTTTTTAAAAATAATATAAGGTCTAAAACAATTGTGTAACATTGTCCAAGAGTAGTGACGGCTCTTAATTTTGTTTTTTTATAGACGTAACTGGCTCAACTCTAATTATGCGACACACTACCTTCTTGTAAAATTCACAAAATAGATTAAAAAAATATGTTGACATATACGTGTTTCATTTTGTGTTTATGGATAACTTTGTACAAGTTTTGACTAGAATGTATTTCCTTCCACATTCATCTAGCTAGGTAGCAACATCTACCAATAAATATAACACGGTGCATTATAACTATATTATATGGGGATCGAAATGAATTATCTTTCTGTTTATTGTGCCAAACAACACGATGGTTACGCCCCAAAAATTCAGTGGTTTAGATGAAAATGATAACCTAATGAATTACATATGTTAATTGTTTTGTTAAGAGGATGAATTAGGATTGTCATGCAGCAAATTTCTTATATGATTACAGATAGGAACGCTCAATGCCTCCATCCTATCCTATCCTATCACTTTCCTATCATTTACGCTCAGTTCTCGAGTTTCATTTTCATAAGAAAAGAAAGGAAAGAAAAGGGAACAAAAGCATATTTGTGTTCTTGAGTTTTATTTTAATAAGAAAGGGAAGGAAAGTGAAGAAAAAGGAACGCAAATTTGAAGGTTTTTTGTTCTAAATCTTTCCTCAACTTATTTGGGCGGATTGGGAAGGAAAGTGTTTATATTGACAGATCTTACCATTTCATTTCTTCCACCACAGAGAGTCTTCAACCACTGTGTAATCTTCATTTTTTCAAAATAAGAAACTAATAAAAGTCCTACTGCAAAATGACGCATCGTTTTTTTTATTTAGCGATTATTAGGGCTAGTGATTTCTTGGGCTTTCTTGGGTTTGCACATGGGCCAATTATATTCACGACATGGACCAGCATATTTTTTATGCGCATTTTTACTTGTTAGTTTGATTAAAGAATATTTTAAATAAAAAAGTATATTAACCACAAATGGCTTATTAAAAAAAATTAAATTAGTAGCAGATATTTTGTTTAAAGGGCATAAAAGTAAATTTTTATGTTTCTTTTCTTTCTTTATTTCCTACTAATTTCAAACTCGAGAACACAAGGTGCATAGTAAAAAAAATTTCACTATCTTTTCTTTTCCTTTCTTTTCACTCCTTTAATAACTCGAGAACAGAGCATAGTGGTTAGAAAAGGTTTAAGGGGCCGTTTGGTTCGCATAATGTTTTTGGTGGAATTGGAATGTGTTTGAGGAATTGGAATGTTAAGGAATTAGAATGTTAAAGAATTGTGAATATGGACGGATTGGAATTTGTGGAAAACTTATCGCGTGTTACTGTGTTTGGTTGGAAAAAAAATGAAAATGAAAAAAAACAAATTCTATATATTTATATTAATAATAATAATATAATTTTTTTAAAAATAAAATATTAATAATATAAAATTTAAAAAATATTATCATTTTTTAAAAATAAATAAATAGATAATTAATAAATAAATAATCAAAATATAATATTAAAACTATTATAAGTAATTAATTTATAAATAAATAATTAAAATTAAATATAAATTTAAAAATAAAAAATAATATAATTATTAATAAATAAAATATATATAATTTTTTTAGATTTAATAATTTTATATTTTTTAAGTAATAAATAATAAAATTTTAAAAATTTAATAATATATAAATAAAAAATTAAATAATATTAATATATATTAATAATAAAATAATAAACAAAATAATTAATAATAATTATATTAAATTAATATACTAATCAATAATAATCAATAATTTATTTTTGATGATAATAATATCGATTTCATGGAATTATAACTTTCCTTCGTTTTATGATGGTATTGTTTGAATTCCTCAACATAAAGGAATTTGGAGTTAATCTAATTACATTCAATTCCGGATCAACCTAACACCACTAAGAATGTAATTCAGATTTGGAATTTAAACATTCTGCCAACCAAAACACATTATGGAAATTGAAATTTCAGATTCCCAATTCATCAGGAATTCCTGGAGATTCCTTGCGAACCAAACGGGGTACCTAATTGAATTTGAAGTTAACTTATATAGGTTGTCAATGGTGGTATCAAAAATAGATATATTAAACAAAATCAATTTTTTTGCGTGTTTGTTTTTATAAAATTTTTTTTTAGTTTTAACGGAGGTAAAATAGAATAATATACGATGTTACCAAAAAATTGGTAAACACACTTCAGGGGAAGAAAAATGTATTTTACACTTTTTTATGTCATTTTTGGTGTCATTTTGTCTAATACACACAAAACACATGTTTAAATTATTGGTACTCTATTAATACTTTAGTGTTCTTGTTTGTTTATTAGGTTTTTTTTTTAACGGCAAATTTTATATATAATACTAGCAGGGGAGCTAGAAATATTACAAGCAAAGGAACTAGATTTTTAATCCAAGTGTTCCAATCCATATTAAAAGAAATACAACGACTAGAACACCAAATAAATGAAAGGCCGAAGTAATTCCTCATCAAAAAAAGACAAGTCCAAACGCGGATGATACTCTTCAAACAAGACTTGATTACGATATTTCCAAATGATTCACACATATGCTTTTTCACACGAACTTAAACACATTATGTTTTTCAGTTATAATAAAAAGATATGATACGAATTTTTACAAATGACCACGTATACTTTTTCACGGAACTTAAACACATATGCTTTTTCAGTTAATAAAAACATCCGGCACATGCCCAACTCATAATTTGGACTTTTTGTTGCGCGAGCTATATTTGCATTTGTCTTGTACTATTTCTATTTGTACAAAAATATTCAACAACACTTATAAAAGCGTTCTAAATCCACATCAAACCATATCAGAATCGCATATATTGATTATTTATTATCACGTTCTTTCCCATAGAATAAAAAACTAGAAAGGAAATAAATTCAGTGCAGGGAAATTGATTCCCAATTAATGCTTCTTTAGAAAACTAAAATAACCAAAATGCAAAATTAAGCCCAAGAACAAAAGTAATACTCAATCCATGTTAGAAATTTTTGCCCCTATCTTCATTTTGGATGTTCAAAAATAATAGTTCTCTTTTTATGTGAATTAATCAAAAGAGAGTTTAGAGGGTGAGAAAATAGATCGGCTGATAATTATAACTCTGTGGATCAAATGTCGACTGACCATTTCTAGGTACCTACCTCAAGCAATGAACAAGTGCATGTTTTTGAGTAACATATAGTCATAAGTTAATTCCAACTTACAAAGTATATTACAAAAGGTAACTAGAATGATCTTCCGTAGTTGCTTAGGTCTATGTTGTGCGTGAACTTTTCCGTTAAGAAAATAATACTAATGAAAACTACGGAAAAACATACCTTTTGGTACATAAACATATGTTTGTAGTAATAAAACATAGGAAGACCAAAGTAAACTTGTGATTAAAATTACACTAGGGTTCACATCTATAGTTCCGAAGCCACGTTTGAAATAGTGTGGATAACGTTTCATATCTTCGTTGGAGCAGTGCTACCTTAGCACCATCACTGTTAGTCATCGAGGTCTCATGCAATAAATTGCTGGCTAATTGTTTTCTTCATTGTGAGAAAGTGGGCTAAGTTTCCGGTTTAAATGTTGGTGGATCGTGATGAGAAAAGGGAGCAAAATGAGGTGCTTATCGATTCCTAGTTTGGTGGTATCTTCTTTGATATATAGCAGCCTGGTGTATTTGTTTATGCAAATAAGTGGTCTATTTTTTTGTTGATATTAATTGTTGGCTAGTCAATTGTTTGTTTTATGTAGTTCTTTATTTTATGACATTAATGTATTGAGGAAAACAATACAGGGTAATTGCTTATGAGTTTGGATTAATTAATTTGGTTCTGTTTCAACCTTTTCAGTCATTTTTAGATTTGAATTATGCTTTAATGTTATGCCTTAAATTTCACGATTCTATGTACGTTTCATGTTCTCGTTTTTTCACGTTATTCAATTGTTTTTGGTGTAAGTCTATTATACGATTTGTGTGATTTGCGAGGAACTTTTTTTGTTGCCGCTTTCCGTTACTATTTATAGCAAATATCTATGACAACTGTCTAGCTTCGGTTAACAATCGATAGCAACTTTTGGCATTCTTAGCTAATTCTATGTTATTGAGTTTGTTTTATAAGTGTCGGGTCATTTTTATACTATGTGTTCCATTATTTTAGAACCCTTGCTTACGAACGTACCTATGACCCGTGACTTTATTTAAACGTCGTCTTAATGGTCAACGATATGCTCAAGTCTTTTTAAGTTGTTAATGTCACTCACTCTTGAAATCTTGAGTCATGTCATATTTTACGTCTCTTACATTCACCCGACAAGTCACTATCGCGTTTGAACGTTTACGGTTTAACACTTTAACTTTTGTTTGTATCATTTTCATTATACTTATACATTTTATAAAAAAAATATATATTAAAAGCCATTTAAACCCCTAGGACCGAAAAAGAGAAAGAGCCCTCCCTTCACTCCTCCCCTCCTCCATCACATTAACATGCAAAAGATCATCATTACGATACTCTTCCCACTAAACCATCTTAACACTTTCCCAGTTAACACCCCCAACCATCATTCTCCCCTCTTTACTTTTTCACACACATACACAAAGTTCTTTCCCTCCTTCTCCTCTTAGATGCCGGCCACCCACAAACACCACCAAAACACCACAAAAAACTCTTGCAAACTCAAGAAACGCCATCACTAGTTACCTCTTATCTTTGTTTATAACCAACACCCATCCAATATCACCAAAAGGCCTCCTTAACATCATCTTTAATCTCAGTAGCAAACCTCATTTTGTTTTTGAATCCGAGTTTAGAAGGTATTTTCTAGGTGCAATAAGGTACTATACCGACTCTTGCACCACAAGCCATTGTTCTTGTTACAATACAAGTTTTATAAACATGTAACTAAAAGGTTGATTAGTCATACTGAATATTTAGTGTAAGGAACATAAAAATACTTTAAAAGGGTTGCAAAAATGATTTAAAGTCTTGTCTAGGTCGTTTTGTGGTTATTTATATAGAGGAAGTGCTTGTAAATGAGTTATATTTTTGAGACAACTTGTTGTCATGAAGTTATAGTCAACTTTAAATGACTATAACTCACTCATAACTCAACTTCAGACTTGTGTTCTTTACTTAGATCTAGATTTTTGAGTTATCTTTTAAAAATAAAGTAGGTCCCATGACAATGGATTTTGAGTGTTTTGGCTCGTCCAAATAAAGGTGTACAAGACTAGGTTTAAATATGTCTTCATTTTTTAAGAGCTAAGATTCTTTGTTCACACCCCAAAATTATAGCAACCCGAAAAGGTAACCGGAGATTGTGACTTCATAGCAAATGAACACAAGATATAAAGGACGACCTCTAAATGAGTTCGTTAAAAAGGTTGTTCATTTGATACATTTAAATAAAACAAGTTTTCAACCAAGTACAATCAATAGTTTTAGTACAAAATGATAAATTGTTTGAATGATATCAAAATGAACATAGTTATGCAGGAAAAGACTTTGAAGATGCGACTCTAACAAACTAGCCATGGAATTCACGAACCTGAGAAATACATGCTTTAAACATCAACAATGATATTGATGAGCTCGTAGGTTTAAGTGAATATAAGTGTGGCCCCAAGATTTTCAAGTATGACCATTATAACAGATACAATGTCAAGAAAAAGTAATTACGATTACACTTAGCTCACGACACCGAAGCTCGGACTGAAGTTTCAAATTGTTACATGTTGTTGCCCGATAGGTGTCCAACCCAAGACCTTCTAGAGTTTCCCAAACGGCATACGTTCGTTTGACCAGTACGGTCGGTCAAGTAAGCGCTACTTACCCGGACGGGGGTGTCAACCTCAATAGATTTATTTTCATCATTTGTGCTTACACGAAGTAATTAACGGTTCATTACAGTGGACATAAGTGGGTTAACGGTACTTAAGCTAATCCGTAATAGTTTAAATGTACTTGTGTCCGTAAGTAAAAGCAAGCAATGTATCTCACCCCAAGTGTTTCAAAACAAGTATAAACCATGTAAAAGTAGGGCTAGGAAACTCACCTCATGTAAATAGTACAATCAAGGAAATAACACAAGTTCAAAGAAGCACAAGTTCTAACCGCTACCTAATTTAATAACGAGACGCTTTGGGTTTACAATATGAACTGTACCAAATGCATATGAGTTTTATAAACTTTGTATCACCCTTATATACTCGTGTCTAAGGTTTTCCAAGTTTAAACTATACTTTAAAATCAAGGTATTCCAAAAATAGTAAAAGGTATTCTAAAAATACTTGCTGAAATACGTGTTTTCTCGACTTTACGTGGTCGTATCTTACTCATTATCTACTGAAATAAGGCGTTTCAAAAGTCTAGGTTGAAGGTTTTTGTGTTATCTTTCCAAAAATGTAAGTCTCACAAAGTGAATCAAATTTTAAAGGGTCCATATGTGTCTTACAAGACACGAAGGTCTTGCTGTTTTTGGGACAGAATGTTTCACCGGTTTTGTTTTGGCCATAACTCACTAATATTTATCCTCTCAGGTCGATTCAACTCATGAGTTTAAGTTAAAGTCTTATCTACAAAAAGTTCAAAAGGCTCAATTACCCAAACTACTCTTAAGGTGCTAAAAAGCAGGCCCAAAGTTCATAACTCGAAACTGTACCACTAATCTTGCAAAAATGTAAACGAACCCGATCTTTATAGCCACATCCAGAAACTTATTTAACACGCTATAATAAAGTCTATGAAAAGAAATTTGTCAAAAGATTACTCTAGGGTTGCTAACACGAGCACACAAGGTGACCGGAAAAACTGCACTAGTTTAGGTTTCTGCCAATTCAAGGTTTTCAAGCAATTCTCTTTATTTCACAAGCATACATATATAATCGTTGAGAAAGTGCTATGTTATAGGATAATTATATAGATAGGTATTGTGAGCCTACAGGAGTCCACTCACTTACACCAATTGACTCTTACTCTTATTAGAATATATAAATATATAAGTGTCTATTTATTATTTATTTTATTGTTTCCAGAACGATTATAGTTAACAGTCGTTAATTAGTTCGTTTATTGAATAATTAACTTTAAGTCCTTTAATTAATATGTAATGTACATAATAATTAAACTAAGTCAAAAAGTCAACATGAAGGCTTGTGGGCTTAGGAGGGGGACGACCAAAAATAAGGGAGAGGGAAGGGATGGGCTTTGATGACTTTGGCCATAATTTAGGATGCCCTAATCCTAACACTATATAAACAAGGTCACTAAGAATCATTCATTCATCCCATCTTTCTTTCTCTTCTCTCTTTGGTCGATCTAAGAAAAACCCAAGTAAGGGATTCGAGTTTAGATCATTTTAGTATATCGTGTACTTGTATAACTGTACCGATTCTTTAACTAGCAGCGATACCCTTTCTCGTGAGACGACTCTACCTCATCAACTCAGCCCTAACTCTTCCTATGTATTCGGTAATCGTTAGTCGGCGAACTAGCATTCGGGTAATATTGGTAGACGTGTAGTGTGGATACACGTAGAGGTTGCCTACTTTGGTAACTCGGGTTGAAGTTTCGTGCTTCTCGATTAAGCTTCGTTTCTTCATTAGCTTATTTGTTAAAAGGTACGCTGTTTTCTTTTGTTTATTTATTTATGCTAATTATATATGTTATATGTTTTAAATTTTTGCTATGTAGCTCGTATATTATTATGTGGAATAATAGGTTATTAGATAACTAATTCCAACAGTGGCATCATGAACCGCTCATATAGCTATATAATTACATAAAAAACGTGTAAAAATGCTTAAAACGCATATTTGTTGTATTTTTCTTGCTTTTATGTGTGGCCCATTTAGGGATTGATTTTTGTGAAAATAAAGACTCCTAAGAGTCACTTAAAATTTGGAAAAATAAATATGGTTCGTGTTTTTACATGTTTATACTCGCTTATTATGTAACTTGGTTTATAATTTGCGTGTTTTGACTTATTATTGCATATTTATTTATGTAAATTGTTAACCATGTGTTTACGTGCAATCATGGTTCATTAAGCTTAATATGTCTATTATGCATTATTGATTATGTTTTATGCTTATTTGATGCTTAAAACCTTGATACGCCTTGAATTTGCATAAGTGATTGATTGTTTTTATGTGCTGATTGTTTGACCTTCGTCCACTAAAAACTGATTTCCCGACAAACCGTAAGGAACTTGAATTACTAGTTTTTTGGAGAATTAACTACTACAATTACCTAAACATATTTTGTTCTATTTCAAAAAGCAGGGAAGAATTTTTTTCCCCCTTTCCTGCTCGTGCGTCGAAGTCAGAAATCACATGCTAATTAGCTTTTCGTTAGTTTTTTCTTGTTCTCATTCAAGTATAGTGTCATTGAAATCGAGTAATCGATGTATGTGTACCACGTGTTCTAGGATGATTCCAAAAACATGTCGGGGTCTTATTTTAGTGTTTGATTGCGTATATTGGTTGTGTTATATGTGCATTAAATGCCTACGTGTTTTAGTATGATTATTTGATATCGGTTTGTTATATATAATGTGGCGTTTTTATTATATATGTGCAAAAATAATTTTCAAAAATTATATCGACTAAATCACCCGGTCATTAGGATTATTGGTATATATATATTATGCTTCAACTTTTATATCTTCGTGTGCGATATATATGTAAACTTGTTCTTTCTTGCAACGTTCAATAACGCATGGGTTTAGTGGTTCTCGAAAGAGATCCCGCGACGGAACAACGCAAGAATAAAAATTTTTACGTCAACGATTTAACAATATTAAGAGTATGTCGTAGTTATTACTAAAGATGGAATAAATCTCTTGCGGGTATCTATATAGGGTTTGATTATTTCCCATAGAGATTTAAACTTTTTCAGTAGTAAATTTTAGTCACTATTATTCTCAGAAATATTGTAAACTAACTGTGTTAATCCTAATTTCATAGATCACATGCGGATTATAAAATATAAGGGATATTTTTAAATTAAAACAAATATGGAAATGTTTTAAAAATGCTAGTGTTATAAGAATGTATGCATGCTTCCTTATACATAATTTTTGGTACACTTGTTTTATCAAAATACTTATACCCTTTCTGATTAAGTCATTTGTCACCCAATTTGGGAGAACACTTGGCAATATTATTTTTTACTCTGCTTGACGAAGTTGTGTGGAATTACAAATTCCCAAGAGTTTTTATTCACTAAGCGTGAGACCTAGTATGGTTTAACACATGTTTTCAATTGGACGACTTAAATCGAGTTAAGCTGGTGAGACCTTAACCTGAGGTATACAATAAGGCGAAACATGCCAACTTGACAATGTTATTCTGGATAATATTGCCTTGATCTTGACATTATAATTCTGGATTATGATGCCTTGGACCCCATACGGACTAAGAGTTGCACATGTAGGCAATTATCACCCGTTAATTACCTTTTGAGTTCACTATTGCTAGCAAATCAACTGATGTGATGGTGGAATATCAAGTTGGATCTTAGACTCTTGCTAAAATTAATTTTTTATTTATATAAACGTGGGTAGTTAATTTTTAAGAGATTATTTATCGCAAATACTAATATTTTCTAAACTTCTGATTGTTTTGTTAATACAAATAATGTCTAAAACGTTATTTATATTTTTCGACCTTTCTACGTTTTAAAGAAGACAAAATGTAAAATCATTTTACGATAAAAATAAACGTATATACGTTATTAGTCGTAAACTTCTATTTCGACGTAAATCACTTAAGGTATGTATAAACAAATCATTAAACATGATTAGTGATTAAAGTAAATCTTTTTGTCTTAAACATTATATTTTTATAAATGTGATATAACATTTTTATGAAAGTAAAAATATACAAAATATTTTTATTAATTAAAGAAATGTTTTAATTAATAATAAAAATTCATATTCTGATTACCACCTTCCACCAAAAAAACAAATATTATGGATCAGATAATAACTTCCCCACTAAAAGACAAAAAGAGGAGCGTCTACATAGGGGCGGCCCCCTGATAGGTAGAACGGCCCTCAGATATATCAGGGACCGCCTTTAGTGGCTATTATTTCTCCTTGCCTATAAATACTGCACTATTCCCTGGCAGATCAAAACCTCTTTGCACACAGTTTTCAGTTTTCCTTTCTCTCCTCTAAAATCTTTATGTCGCTTCTCTAATTCTTTTATCACTAACCTTGCTTAATCTTGTTTTAAGGATCCAATATCTTCTTCCTCCTCCTCCTATCTATCAAGTGCAACGAGAAGGAAACATTCGTGTTCGATCAAGAACAAAGTGTTGTAGTTTAGTAATCATCTGCTATCTTCTACTAGATTAATCCTCATATATTTATTCCCATTCTTGTGTAGTTCGTGTCTAGATCAGATAGTGATAAATACGGGAAGTGTTGATTGTGTGTCGGTTAGGTATTTTAGTCCTTAAATACAATAGTTGAAGTGGTAGATTGGTTTAGCTAAGATTAGGACTCAAATTTAGTTAGGTCAAAAATTGGGAATAAGCGACTTGTAACGGTTTTCTCCGCCTAAACGGGTGCTTGTTGGGGAATAAGTGAGATCTCGTGCTCGGGATACTCGGGGAGTGGAGTAGGGCGAAAGAAAAGAGCTTGGTAGCTGATATAACACACTATAAATCTCGATGTTGCGGTTTGATTGTTCTATCTCGTATCTCTTGTCTTTCATTTATACTTCGTATTTATTATTTGTGTTGTGTTTGTAATTGTTAGTAGATAGATATATTGTGTGTTGATATTGTTTGTTGATCTCACATATACTCGAATCCAACGTTTTTATAACCAAAGTCTTAAAATGCCAATTAACGAGTGCCGCTAAACTATTCAACCCCCCTTATAGTTTCCACAATTGATATTAGAAGCCGAGGTCACTCAAAGAATTTTAAATATTTGTATTTTAAAGTTGGATCGATCTATGGATTTACAAAAAAAAATATCTAGAAGGGCGATCTATGCAAAGAGAACCACTTTTTGAAAGTGATAGTTTTATTTATTAGAAAAATATATTCGAAACGTATGTGAAATTAAAAGATCTTGATCTTTGACATGTCATTAATAACGGTGATTTCCAACCTATTCAAAACAATTCGGAAACCAAATTAGATGAGGTTGTCCCTTTTGAGAAACAAAACGATGACCTTAAAAAGAGACTTGCGAAAAATAGCGAAGCTGAAATGGTTATTTACAACGCTTTGCCTAGGAAAGAATACGAAAGAATTTTTATATGTAATACGGCAAAATAAATTTTGAAAACCTTGTTAATCACCCATCAAGGTAATAATCAAGTCAAAAACAATAAGATTGACCTTTTGGTACAACAATCGGAACAATTTGTCATTTTCGAAGACGAATCTATAGATAGTGCTTTTGCTAGATTTAATACTATTATTACTAGTTTAAAAGCTCTTGATGAAGGTTACTCTAGCAAGAACTACGTTAAGAAGTTTCTTAGAGCTCTACATCCTAAATGCAGAGTAAAGGTCACGACAATCGAAGAGTCAAAAGACTTGACATCACTATCACTTGATGAACTCATTGGGAACCTTAAAGTTCATGAGATGATCATCATGAAAGATTCCGAAATAGTCAAAGCTAAAAGAGAAAGGAAATCCCTTGCTTTAAAGGCTTAAAATAAATCTAGTGATGAATCAAGTTCGACTTCCGAAAGTAAAGATGAAGAGTATGCCATGACGGTTAGAGGTTTCAAGAAGTTCTTCAAGAGAAGAGGTAGGTTCGTGAGACAACCACGAAATGACAAAAAGACACTCTAAAGAAGCCGAGACGACAAGAACGGAAAAAGTGATAGGAAATGTTTTAGATGCGGAGACCCGAATCATCTTATCGGAGAATGTCCGAAATCACCGAGAGACAAGAACCAAAAAGCCTTCGACCTTTTTCCTCTTTTTTTTTTTTTTTTTTTTTTTTTCCCCCCCCCCCCCCCCCCCCCCCCCCCCCCCCCCCCCCTTTTTTCCCTCCCCTTCCCCTCGGAGAGGTTCTTGGAGCGATAACGGTGAGGAAGATGATGAAAAGGCTAAAGACGAAACGTGTCTCATGGCTCATGCATCTAGTGAGGTACATTCTGAATCCTCTTACTTTAGTGATGAGAATTCTTCAATAGATGATATTATTTTAGATAGTGAATATAATAAGTTGTGCAAAACGAGTCTAAAAATAATCACTAAGAACAAACATTTAAAAGCTATCAGAAATAGTTTAGAAAATGAAATTAGTGAGTTAAAAGAAAAGTTGTCTAAACTCGAGAGAAACAAGAGAGTTGATCTCGAATGTACAACGTGTCAAACACTTAAGACTGACAACGAAAAACTCAAAGAGGAAGCTTTTAAGCTAACTTAATTTCAAAAGAGCACACACTTTCTAAATGAAATGTTAAGTCTTCAAAAACCCTCCGGAGATAAATTAGGTCTTGTGTTTAACTCATTTGAAGCATCAACAAGTAGGACTAAGAAAACAGAATTTGTGAAATCTAAAAATGAAACCCCCTCTGGTGGTGGTCCCCTGATCACTAATGATGCGCCCCGTAAAGTACAAACGTCGCCCAAGAAATCAGGGGATCACTTGTCTGTTCATCATAAAATGGAGAATTTGTTTCTTTTCAAACATCTATTTTGGGTCCTAGACCAAAACATATAATAGTAAATAACGTTAAAATTCCTATTGCTAGTGGTGATGAGGCTAAACGGTTTTATAAACCTTCTCTATAACATGGAGTTGGATTTTCTAAACTGAACTTTATGTCAATCTCCACACTCCTAGGGAAGTTATAACTCTTACCCTCGAATCTGAAAACCACAACCAAAAGGAAATTTGGACGACAAAATCATACAAACATGGATTTACTGTTACTTAGAATAACTTCCGACCTCAAGTTACCATGCCATTGGGTATGTGTCCTCTATTTCCACATCCCAACCAAATGCAAGGGATATTTAACGCTAATAACTTTTGAACCAATGAGATATTGGGGACCAAATATTTGAGTTATTGTGTTATATAAATAGATATGTCATGGAATCAATTTGGAGCCCGAAGAGTGGATAAAAGATAGTGGATGCTCTAAGCACATGACGGGCAACCGAAATCTCTTTTCATCCTCAAGGCATACAACTGGTGGTAACATTGTTTTTGGTAGTAATCTTCGCGGTTACATCATTAGCAAAGGTACGATCTTTAATGACTCTCTTAATATTGAAAATGTAGAGCATGTAGATAATTTAAGATTTAACTTGCTAAGTGTAGGTCAAATATGTGATAATAATGACGTAAAATTCTCTGACATGATGCAAAATTACTAGGATGGAAAAGTAATATAGGTAGAGGTATTAGAAAAATCGGTGTATGTGATGAAATTAAAAGAAGTCGAAAGACAAAATTTGTCTTTTACAGCGATTGTAAAAAATTCTCTTTGTGGCAAGGAGAATAGGTATGCCAAAAATATACGTCTATTAATATCGTTTGTACATCTAAGGAACTAGTTAGAATTTACCTTAGCTTCAGGTTCTGTTCAACATTCTTATGATGCTTTATAAAGTAGAATAACAAGCTACACTAGTCACAAATATAAGAATATAGTCTCAACGACTAGATGCTTAGAAGTCCTTCACATGGATCTCTTCGGTCCATCCGCCGTACGGAGTTACGGAGAAAATCTCTACACCTTAGTAATAGTAGATGACTATTCTTAGGAAAACTGACAATATTTCTTAATAACTAAAACCGAGGCTTTCGAGCTATTTAGACATCTTTAGTAAGAAATACAAAAACAGCTAGGTTAGTTTATATGTGTCAATTAGGAGAAAACGATAGGGAATTTGATTTATAAAGTGCCTATTTTGGGACTTTTTGTTATTACCAATGGTATTACACATAACTTCTCGGCCCCACGCACTCCACAATCAAATGGCATGGTAGAAAGGAAAAATAGGACTTTACAAGAAATGAGTAGAACAATTTTGAAAGAACAATCGTTACCACAAAAGTTTTGGAGTAACGGCCCGTAGATTCACCTTCAAACCTATATCCTTAACCAAATCCTAATTTAGAGGTATCTTAGGAAAAAACCATATGAACTCTTGAGAGGTAGGAAACCTACTCTTGATTACTTTAAAGTGTTTGGAAGCAAGTGCTTCATTCTAAACACTAAAGATTACCTCACCAAGTTAGACTCAAAGTCATACGAAGGTCTTTCCTAGGCTATTCCCAAAATAGTAAATCTTACATCATCCTTAACAAACACACCATAAAAATCGAAGAATCATCAACGTGACATTCGTGTATGATGAAAACTCCTCCACCCTTTCTAAAAACATAACGTTGGTTGGATGATGACTTAGATGAAGATCAAGCAATTAAGGTTACCGAAAAGAAAAACCTAGAAAATAACATTGAGGATGAAACTTTAAAAGTTAATGAAATTGTTAACATTAAGGAATCTAAGAACCATTCATTAGAAAACGTCATAGGAAACCTTAACCAAAGAACCTTTAGGTCTCAATCCCAAAACCAAAGTAACATGTTTTGTTTTTTTCAACTTATAGAACCTATGAATGTGATGAAGCCCTTTAAAGGATTGTAACAGTTGAATAATGGCAATGAAGAAAAAATTAAATCCAATTTCATTTAATGATGGTTTGGGAGTTAGTACCATACCCTAAGAGTACAACAATTATAGGAACTAAGTGGGTATATAGAAATAAGCTAGATGAGAACGGTATCATATCTCGTAATAAGGCTAGGTTAGTAGCTCAATGTTATAATCAACAAGAGGGCATCAATTATGATGAAACTTATGCTCATGTAGCTAGATTAGAGTCAATTAGGATTTTATTAGCCTATGTTGTGCCTTAGATTTTTAATTATTCCAAATGGGGAAAGTTTGTAAAAAGTGCATTCCTAAATAGTTTTATCAAGGAGGAGGTATATGTGACACAACCTCCGGGATTCATTTATTTAGAAAAACCTAATCATGTTTATAAACTCAAGAAAGCTTTGTATGGTCTTTGACAAACTCTCAAAGCTTGGTATGATAGATTGAAATCTTTTCTTATTAAACATGAAGATAACATAGGAATGGTAGATAACACACTTTTTACAAATAAGAAAGGTTCAAATCTCATCATTGTTCAAATATATGTCGACGACATTATATTCGGTTCAACTTGTCAAGAGTTGTGTGATGACTTCGCCAAAATCATGCACGGCGAGTTTGAGATGAGCATGATGGGTGAACTAAACTTCTTCCTAGATTACAAATAAAACAAATAGAATATGGACATTCTTTTATCAATCTAATTTTATAAAGAAATGATATGAAATTTGGCTTAATTAGAAGATTTTAAACCAATGAAAACACCTATGTCTTCAGATACGAAACTAATGAAAGACGAAGAATGTGAGTCGGTAGATAGTACCAAGTACCGAGGCATGATTAGTAGTTTATTATACCTAACGACAAGTAGGCCCGATATCACATTTAGTGTCTGCCTTTGTGCACGCTTCCAAGAGGATCCTAAAACCTCTCATCTTGAAGTGGTTAAGCGTATCTTCTGATACATTAAAGGCACTATGCAGTTAGGAGTGGTATCCTAAAGGGGAGTCCGAATAGATACGTATAGTTATTGCCGGACTCTGATCATGCGGGAGGATTATGTAGATTGAAAAAAGCAGTAGCAGTATTTGTTCATTCGTAGGATGTTTTCAACATCGTGTCGGTTCTCTCAAGAAAACAACCGATCTTGCTATATCCAAGGACAACAGCTGAATATGAAGTTGCCAAAAAGGCATGTCAACACGCACTATGGATGAAACTAGCTCTTATCGACTACGATATTCGACTCGACAACGTTCCGATCATGTGCGACAATAAAGGTGCGATTGACCTAAGCAAAAACCCGATGCAACACTGTTGGATGATATCATTTCATCACCATAAATACAAAATAAGAGAAAAGATTTTAGAGAGAGAAAGAACTTGAGAGAGAAATAAAAGAGAGAGAAAAAAAATGGTTACTTGTTAAGAAAAGAAATGAGAAGCAACACCCTCTCCACACGTAGAGAGGGATTTATATAGTACATAGAGTGGACAAGCCTTGTGGGCTTTCTTATATGTCATTTGGGCCGGACCAAGCTTAGGAATGGGCTTTAATGCCGAACACTAGGCCTTATTACGCTTAAGAGAAGATTCATTGTTAAAACTACGTTTCCTACTAAGGTCAGTGGGATCACATAATGACCATCACTTTACTAAAACACGGCTAACAATCTACCTCGTAAGGGGTGGTCATTCAATTGTGGATCCTTCTTGTGACGTCTTGAGTCTTAGAGCCTTGTGTTCTTAGGAATTATTTTAAAGTTCCTTTTGAGTGCTTGTGACCTTGGATCTTAATCTTTAATTTGATATTCTTTGATAAAATACTGATATTGTGGTCTTTGGCTTTGATTTATCATGACTACTAGGATCTCTAAATCCTTATCCTTGAATCTTTATGTCGTCTTGCGATCTTGTGTCTCCACCCTCATGCTCAAGGTCTTGAAAGCTTACTAACAATCTCCCTCAACATTTCCTTTAACATGATTACTTGTACCACATCATGGTAGGAGTAGTACTTGATCCACTTTTAAGATATATCTTTGTTATTGTCCGGCAATCTTGTCAAAAATGTTCTTTTGAGGAAGTGCTTGTTCATCAGAGATTGCGGAAGACTTTGACACATGTGCTTAAGCTTTCATCGTGTATTTATCTTTGTCGATTGAGCATGAGGTCTTGAATCTTGACTCGTCATGGACTAGAAGCTGCTACCGTCGGGAAACCTGCAAGTATAGGTTAGAGATAAACATATATGGACGAAAGTGTCTTTGTCACTTCGTCGAATACGGTTGCAATAACCACGGTTTCTCGTTAATCAGTATAAATATTGCCTGTGATTAGGTAGATTTCAAAAGAATCTCCTTGACAGGGTTTCGCAGCTGTGCTAGCCGTTCTTGTTACCGAAGCGTCTCAAAGCAGACAACACGGTAAGAGTGAATCAAATAGTTACAATCTTTCTGATTGAGTCGTCAATTCATATACTGGACCATAATCGATATCTAGTTGACACAAGCTTGATTAATTTAGAATCTTGTAAGTCACCTACCAAGAGCTTGTTTGATGTTGGCTCAAGAAGGATTTCCATCGTCATTGTGAATACTAAAGAGTATCACTCTGATTGTCCTGGCTATTATAACAAGGATAATGCGTTTAGGATATTGAAACCAAATGTTGTATAATGATGTACGACATTTATATATTGGAATTTTGTTGGTCCTAGTGAAGATGTTTGATGGATCTGTTGGCTCTAATACTCAATAAAGTGCACATTTGTTATTTCAGTAATCGAATCGGCTGGTGCGAGACTGCCACCCTTTTAATATCAATGTTCTCAGAAATGAGAAAGCAGATAGAAACGTGTTGATCTTCGTGAGAAATGAAACAAAAATCTTTTAAGAGATTCTGAGTAGCTAGGGAGGGTTGTGCATTGCATCACTGGGTCCATGATGTTAGTCTTCAATATCAGAATCATCTTTGTGATTACCGATAGATTAAATATTGACCCGGTTTCTGCCTAGGGTTGTATGGAGGGCTTCTTTATTCCACCTTTTATCCTTACAATTCTTTTTCATTCTTAAACCCCTTCAGTGCTTACCGAGACTTCATGACTAGTACCTTGTTTGAGGTCTCTGTTCTGCAACTAGCTCATCTCAGTCGGACTATTCCCTTTGCTCCAACTTTCTCCTTTTTTCATCATACATTGGACTTCTATTCTATCTATTGAGTTTCCTGGGTAGATCCCTCCAGTTCTGGCTGGATCATGAGAACGAATACCTAACCTTAAACCGAATTATAACCTTGAGAAGAACAACAATTGGCTCGGTCTTTGGAGGTATTGCCTGTAGTATCCTTAAAACCATTATAATAATCATTCATCGTGTTTGAGAAATCATTTAAGGGAAACATTGTGTGTTTCGAGTTACCAAAAATCTAAGCCCGACAAATATGTACTATATTAGAAGAGTTTTTGCAACATGCGGGTTTGGGAACACACTTATATAGATTAAGAATCGTATCTTCGTTATTCAACTCCGTATGATAACATTTTATCTCACTATTCTCCTCCTCAAAAATTGCTTTTGTGTTTACAAATTTTGACAATTATGTGAATTACATAAACAAGTTACTGTCCAGAATTCACATGAGCCTTACTAAGTCTTGGCGAGAAAAGGAGTGCATACAGAATGAACTTCATTATTAGTATACTTCCCTTAATTATCATAATAGAGTGAAAAACCCTGGAGTAGGTAGGAGTTTGTGGGGCACACAATTTTAAAAAATTTGAATTTTCTTTTTGAAAAATATCTGATAAATTGTGCTCAACGGTAATTGTGAGATATATTTATTTTCATCTTTTTTCTTTTGGATTCTTCTCTTGAGCATTCAAAACTTTGAATGTTTATATGAACATTGTTTCCCAAGACCCGAGGAAGATTAAACTTCCCGTTGGGTAGGATAAAATGGACATAAAATGAAACATTTTCCTTTCTTTGGAGACTGATTCCTAGCTGACATTTACCGTAGAAGTCGTTTTTAGAGGATAAAAGTGAAAGGACATGTTATGAAATCATTTAAATCTCTCTCGCACGAACTTCATTTATCACCTGTGTTTAATATTAACTCAACAGTTCTAGCTGTGCGTAAATGTTATCGATTGTCGAGAGATATGTCGGAGAAGATTATTTTTGTATTTTTAAAATTTTCTAATTTTGTATTTTATTTTTATAGGTTTTATAATTTTGTATTTTCTTTTTCAAAGATATTTATAAATCAAAATAAAGAGAAAGATCAATAATATTTACAAGTCGAAGTTTCCATTAGCAGTGATAGTTGTTGCTAGAGTTGAAGTAGATGAAGTTGAATCTTGTTGTTATTGACGTTTATCAGATGCATCAACAGTAGTAACAACGGAAGACTTTGAAACAACTTGATTTTCTCCATTTGAATTATTCGTCGAACATATGACCGAATAGACTTTCCAAATCTATCATTGACGTCATGACTATCATATCTACTGAAGTGACATGAGGAGAGAGTGTTGAACACAGAATTTTGAAAGATTAGGACAATATCCTTTTGAAAAAATTCTTGAAAAATTTAGTTTTTATCTGTTTTGAAAACAAGAAGATTTCTCTTCTTTTTAACGGTTGAGCGCACTGTTGCATACACTCCACTTTTATTTGAAGCTCGAGTTATGCATTGAAGTGTACATAAGCCATTGACTTGAGCTAACAAGCATTGAATGTTCCAAAAGTAGCTCAAGACCGAAATTTTTTCTCTTTTTGTTGTTAAGGATAAACGCACTGACACGTACATTTTCCTTTTATCTGAAGAACGGGTTGCAATCTGACATTTGATTACAAGCCATAGACCTGGAGGATTAGCGAACACATCGGATAGATAGAAGTATGCTGTTTTCACTAGTCTTGATAACTGCCAAGAAGAGAAGTAGAAATCGGAAACCCTTTGCTTGAAGGTTTCGAGGGATTAGAAGTACTTGCATTGTCATACATAGATTTTTCAGACTTATTCTCGGTGTTACTGGATGCAGTTAATTTTCCACACATGGCAAAAATTCTTCCAGTTGGAATCCACCTAAGACAAGTTCTAGGTTTGCTAGGCCTAGATGAAGCAAGACTTCCTTTGACCCTAACTCTTCGAATTACTTGGCATTTTTCCTTATATTTCTTTTGGATTTTCTACGAATTGTTTGACCATTGCACATTTGGTTATCTGCACAAGAAATTCATGTTATTCAATAATTGAAGCACTCGACATCTTGATTGGCAGTAACTAAACATTGCTTACACATAACACAAATAATTTCAGATTTAACATTTCGATTGGAAAGCGTAGAGTTATTACATTCAGATGACATGTGCTTTTAATTCTTAGGAATTTGGGAATTCCTATGGTTTTCTTCTATTTTCTTGATTTTTTCGAGAGAAAACTACTCTTAGACTTAGATGGAACTCTATCAGTATTAGAATTGCTCCTAGGATGTGGTATTCTAGTCTTAGCAGTGTTGTTTACTCTAGTAGAAGAAAAACCGTTTGAGTCAAAATTAGCTTGTTACTTATGAATAACATTTGGTTGTGAAACAGTGATTAGTATTTTATCCTCAGCTGTTTTACGAGTTTGTTAGGAACACATTATCTACCCTTAGAGGTCATAGACGGGTATTAGGCCTAAGGATTCTTGGGGCATCACATTAACTGTTTGCCAACTTTCGATTCTCGTGTGGAAAGGTGCCGAGTTTAAAGTGACTGGTTTAGACAAAGCATTCGTCCTATCAACTTTGGGGAGAACCGAGGATTTTGGAAAGGGAGTGACAGAATAGAGTTTTGATCTAGAAGAAGAAGAAAAAGGTGGTTTCCCCAAGATTGATTGCTTTGTAAACATAGTATTCGTTCTCGTACCTTTTGTGGTGCCTTTTGGTTTAGAAACCTTATCAAATAGCTGAGCTCTTAGCTTAGCATTTTCATAGATGGTGTCATACAATTGTTTTTGCAAAGAGTCAATTATTGATTTGGTCTGAGCTTGTGTCACTTTGATAGAATCAAACAGGTTCTTGTATGTTGTCTTAAGATGTTCATTTTCTTTTGCATAACTATGAACCTGAAGTTCTAGTGGCACGTTCTCATCTTCAAGTTTCTGAGAAACCGGATCAAGGGTATTTGATGCACATTATGTATCACTACTTTTACCCTTAAGATCTCCCAACTGAGCTTGCAACCGTTCGATCTTTTGTTGCATGTCATTATAAGCTTTATCATATGAATCTTGTCAATTTGACATTCTTCACATTTTGTGTACCAATTATTCCAAAGAACAACGTATTCTTTTTCCTTTTTAATAATGCAATTTGTAAGTTTATTTCTTTCGTAACGATCAAGTTCAGTTTGGAGATCAGTATTAATGCACTTCCGTGACGTAGCATATTGAATTATTCATGATCGTAACAATTTTCTTCTTTGGGTCACATTAGTTTGATCCATCTGAGTCTTAGACGGGAGCCTTTTGTCCAGATAGGAGTTCCGATGTGGAGATGCTTGCTGCCAAGTTATCCTCTAAAGTGACACGTTCAACTTTTTTACTCTCTCAGTTTCTTCTATAGCATCTGTAGCCATGAACTTACTTCCTCTGAGTGCTTTTTGGATCTCTGATTCTTCCTCTTGAGCAATCTGTAGCTGTTGCTGAAGATAAGCTCATCCCATTTAATATGGATTTTACTGTGCAGTTTGCTGGCCCATTATACCCTCTCCTCGGACAGTTGAAAACCCTTACATCCAGATTACCATTTGATATCCTCTACCATTAACCTAGCGGTGCTGTAACAACATTTCCATTCCCATACTGATTTGCAATTTCTGAAACAAACAACTAAGGCCCCATTCAATATTTCAACATTTGAATACTCGGATTCCTAACTGCATTTTGCATCCTAATTGCATCATTCTGCCTGCATTTTGTTCCACCTTATTTCAAATATAGTCTAGCAACCATTTGCATTTTGATGTCTTAGCTCGTGTTCATATCCGATTGTGTAATTTGACTATTGCGGGGAATTAATGAACTTCTTTGGTTGTTGTTTGTTGGAATGGTGTTGAGTTTGAATGCTTTAGCCATTAAAGAAAGTGCCTCGTTCATTGCACTTGTGGGATCTGAACTATCTTCGAGATTCTGCATTAGTTGTGGCATTTAGTTTGTGTTGAATGAAGGTTGTTGGACAAAGTGGTTGTAGGGTTGTGGATGTTGTATGCAGGTAATATGTGATGAGTGATCTGGGTGAAACGGTGTCCGAGTGTTTGCCATTAATGCCAAAGGATCATGTGTGTTTAAAAGTCGTTGTGCTCTAATAGCATTGATGTCTTGTCGAGTCGTACATTCCAAAAAGTGTTTGTGGGAATGATATGCAAGGGGATCGTAAGGTATGTAAAGTGATTGTTGTGTAGATTGAATTCAATTAACGTTCACAGATTTTACAAATGTCTTGATTTATACGAGAAAAGAATTGAATCTTTCGCGGGATTTTACAAAATCAAGAAGAAACCGTGAAACATTGATTAATTATTTTTTGTTGAAATCGTTGTTGTAGTTGAAGTACGTGAGCTTTTAAAAACGATTGTTGAGCTAAACGGACTAACAGTTACCACACTTTTGTCACACGAAGGACTAAGAGTTAAAAATTTTTATAAAAAACTATATGTTAAATAAACAATTTGAAAAATAAAATACAAAAACTATAAATGAAAATATTTGGAAAATAAAGGTTAAAATTAAAAAAGTTTCAAAACTAAGGACTAATAATAAGGATGATGGAAAGTGAAAGGTTTAAAAATTTAAAACTGTTCTTAAACAATTTAAGGACGGATAGTAAATTGTCATTTTTTAACAAGGGAGCTAAAATGAAAACCTTTTAGAAAACAAAGGTTAAAAGTGAAAAATTAAAATTTTAAAGAATATTAAAAAATGAAACTCATGCACGTGACATCGTCTTCTTCATTCAAATTTAGCAAAAATGATAACGTGTTTCGTTTTTAATCTCGCGGAGCGGTACGGTTATCGTCAGTTAAATGTGAATATAACACGTTGATCGAAAACGAATCACGATCACAATGATATAAGTTAGAAGTTTCGCACGTTAAGTTACCGTCACTCAAATTTGAAATAATCAGAAGAAAATGGAGTTTTAAAAGTGTATATTATGCTTTAGATGAGTTGCTAATTCGGTTCTTAAAGGGATGATGCAAATTCGGTTTGTAAGTAAAACTGAGAGTTCGGTTGATGATGAAACTGCGAGTTCGGATGATTGCAAATTCGGTTAATGAATGAAACTGCGAGTTCGGATGATGAATGAAACTGCGAGTTCGGTTGATAAGGACGTATTTAGTTGCGAGTCCGGTTGATGAAGAGTTGCTAATCCGGTGTCCTTCACAAAAAACCAAAAAACATACTAGTCCTTGCGTTTGTCTTCTATGGAAACCAACAAAAACCGTCCTTGTTTCCTTAAAACATGGATCTTGTTCCCCTCTTTGTTTTTCAAACCGTGTACAAGAAAAAGCTTACGAAAAGCTAAAAAATAAGCAGTTTTATAAGCTTGAAAATTAAGCTTGCTTATACCACAAAAATAAGCCACGAAAAGAAGGTAACAAATAGGCTACTTATGTTTTGGACATGAAAGAGTTCCAAGTTTTTAAAGAAAATGAGCACAAAACCAAAAAAACGGAGACTTGGAGGCTATAAGCTTTTAATAAGCTACGTGAATAAGCTGGAAAATAAGTTGTTTAAGATACCTTTTTGTTTTATCAAACCATAACACAACAACGTCACCCTTTTTGTTTTTATCAAACCATAGCACTACAAATAAGAAATACTCACCCTATACTGTTTGAATATTAACACAAAGCAACAGTATAAGTATAAGCCCAAAAGAAAATTTAGAACATTAGGCCGGAGGATTTGGCAAAAATCACGATTTTCAAAGAAAGAAAAAAAGTTTAAAATAAATAGTGAAAAATAAAATTAAGCCGAGTGTAGAGTAAGCTTAAAAATCAGCCGAACTAATAAGCTCAAATAACCACAACTTAAACCACTAAACCTAACCTAACCACTAAACCACAACTTAAACCACATGTTGGATGATATCATTTCATCACCATAAACACAAAATAAGATTAAAAAGATTTTAGGGACGAGAAGAATTAGAGAGAATAAAGAGAGAAAAAAGATGGTTACTTGTTAAGAAAAGAAATAAGAAGCAATACCCTCTCCACACTTGGAGAGGGCTTTATATAGTACATAGAGTAGACAAGCCTTGTGGGCTTTCTTATATGTCATTTGGGCCGGACCAAGCTTAGGAATGAGCTTTAAGCCCGACAACTAGGCCTTATTAGCTTATGAAAGATTCTCGTAAACTACGTTTTCTAACACAAAGGCTCGGGATCAATAATGACCATCACTTTACTAAAAACATGGCTAACAAACACTATACTGCGCGGACGAAACACATCGAAATTCGTCACCATTTCCTTCAGGACAATGTCCAAAAAGGAAACATCTCCATCGAAAAGGTCTCGTCTGAAGATAACATCGCTGACATTCTCACTAAACCTCTTAAACGCGAATCGTTCAATTATCTTCGTCTTGGTTTAGGAATGATGGAACACATTTCGTAAATCGGTCTCTTTTTTTCTTCTAGTTTCGATTCTATTCTATGTTTCATTTCGTGTCGTGACAACTTAATTACTTCATTCAAAGTATTTTAAACATTTTTAATTAGCAAAATGCAAATTAAAATGTCACTCATTTTGTAAAATTCGTCAAAAATTGAGTCTAAAATACCTCTGCTGGAGGAGGTCCCCATAAATTAGGCGGCCCCCATATATTTATGGGGCCGTTGGCAGGAGGACATGTAATATTTAACCATAATTTTAAAAACACAAAAATAAACATCCCTCATTCTCCAACCTACGACTGACGAAACCCACTTCCTCAAAACATTAAAATCCACCATCAAAACTCAAAGTGAAGAAGAAATTAACATCAAATATCATCTATAACATCATAATACTCACAAATTGTAAGTGATCTCATCATTTTCTTCTCAAATTTGAGTCTAGAAATTCAGTAAGCATACAATCAAAAATTGTGGGTTTTCAATTTTTCGAGTATTGTTATGCAATTAAGACTAGAATAACATAATATATAACTATTATGCTTCCCGTAGACATAGAATTTACATAATTGAGTGTGTTTGGCAAATTTTTCAAAAACCCCAATTTATTTTCAAAAATTTCTCACAATAAGAACATCATAAAAATATTTTACGCTTTTGCACTCATTCATAATGATCTCATGACCATCGATCGAGATATATAGTTAATATATATATTTTCGACATGTTTGGATGAGCAAAATTAAATTAAGGAGTGTTTGGGTTAACTCATAGGTTTTTGTCTAAAGTGGAGTTAACTACCACTCCACATGTATTACATATAGACACACACTAGGTAAAAACAATTAATACCTTAATGTCAAAGCAATATATACATACTAAGAATTTCTTTTTATTGTTTGATTAGGTGAAAAAGATGCATAATTTGATGAGTATATTCCTTTCAAACAAAATTCCATATACAACTTTCTCTTTAGGGATGTTCATCTCTAAAAATATCCATCGACCAACCATGAAGGTAAATTGTTGATAAACATTTTATCCTTAAGGTCAACTTATAAAGGTTTCAATTCAATGTAGGGATTTTTATCACTCTTTCCTTTTTAACTTATGTGGAAAATTTCTATCCAAAATTCATATTGAATTTTATTAAACATTCGAACTTGTTTTAATCGATGATATTTGGATCATATTCTTCGAAATAAATGGAAAAAGAACATGTGCGTCTTTTAAAGACTTTGGAACATTACTCGATCTTCCTTTTGAAGGACAATGTTTTTATAACAATGAATGGTCTCTTAAGTCTATTCTACATCATAACTCTTCTCCAACCAAAGATCCTCTATATACTAAGCTAATTCATCCCAACACAATCATCTACAACGTCACTAAAAAGCGTCTGAATGGCTTCAAGTTCGATTTTGATGACCAATGCAATCTCTTCCCTGAAAAGATTTGTCATTATCTAAAAATGGCAAAATATCCTTTTTCGTGAAGGAGAACATTATATGCACCATTGATATTGACAAAGATCAATTTGTCAGCTTGTGAAGCCTATATGCTACTCTTCATAACCTCTTCCACTCATTCTATCTTTTCTCAAAATTTCATCATCAATCGAATAAATGATCTCAAGCATCGCTCTAATGGCATCCTGCCATATGGCCTTTTGTTCTAAACTTTTCTCGACTAATCTATATGGTACTTTCTAACATGTTCATAAATTACATCTTCTTATTATCCAACCAAAATGAATCCGCTATTTTAACTCTTCAAAAAGAGAAATCCCGAAAATGTTCGTTGTGCCTCATCAATAATCATTATGATCGACTTGCGGAGGTCACACAAGGTCTTAATGTAACTCTATTACCTACTAGGTGACTACCTAGTTTGTTTAAAAATGTTGATTTATTAGTTGCTCTTATGTTCTTGCCATGCGTGTTAGTATTACATTATTACTCCTTGATTATAATTCATGACTTATGCTATTTTTTGATCAACTATGCTTTGATTGACTCATTTACCATTGAAGTAGACTAGCTTGCTTGACCTATGACATGTAGCTAGATTAGCATTGATTCTTGGCACATTGTAATTGCTGCATAACAATCATTTTCTAGCCGGCTCTTTTTTGAACAAAACTTAAAAAAAAATGAAATACTAGAAAAATAAAAAAAGTTCGCAAACCCCCAGAAAACGGCCCTCAATTCATGGGTCAGACCCTAAATATTCTGGACCGCCTTTTATTTACGGTACCGGCCTTTAGCAGGGCCACCAAATTTTTATTTTTTTTCTTTTTTCTGCGACTTTGACTCTCTCTTTATATTGCCTTAGCTGGTTTTCTCCTTGTTTTTAGACAAACACTTTTGTGGAACCTATTTGTTCATCCATTGCATGATTTTCAAATACATCACCTCCTCCATCTATAAATACTCTCATCTTCTTCATTCTCCATTATCATCCTCTGGTCTTCTTCACTTCTCCACTCTTTTATCTGATAATGTCTTCTTCAACAACCCCCCTCCAAACTTTCAAGAAACCTAGAATCTAGGTAAGAAAATTTTGGAGAAGAAACACTTTCACTCATAATCACCACACCTCACATCGCAAATGTCTCACAACCCACTTTGCCCAGAGTTTCTAATTCTCAACCTTTACCATCACCTTCTCAAAATTCGCTTAGGGATCAAATGGTGAATCAACTCCATCACATATCCTATCTACTTGAAACCAACCTCCAAAATAAAATAAATGTCTACTCTTAAGCACCACCATTCTCACAATCTCCATCACCACCTTTGATACACCCCACTACTCTTGACCAAGTCAACTTTCACTTGGGCTTTTGTCATTGTTGCATATACACCCGAAATGAATTTCATTTATTGAGAGATGAGCTCAACTTTATCCAATTCCTTCTCACTCGTCCCCTTGCTCGAGTTCATGCTCCACCAAACAATGCTCTCACCACCATTTCTCTCTATTCACCCTCGTCAAAATTAAACATTCTTACATGTTTAATTTCTCTAAATAAATGACCATCCAACTTTAGTTTAGGATGTCTCTTTATGATATTCCTTTATGCTTCATTTCTAGTCTTGTAATATTCATACCTTTCAAGTATGAATTTATGTTATGAATGAATGATCTTACTTTATTAGTATGATGGATGATTTGAGTGCTACTGCTAATTTTTTGGACCATTTTTTATATTTGTCGTGACATTGCTACAAGTTGAATGTGTATATATATACTATATAGATATTACTATATTATTTATATATATATATATGACTTTATTACACCATCCACACACACACTACTATTATATATATTATTTATATATATATTATATATATATATTATATAATTATATATATATATATTTATATATATATATATATTTACTATATATATATATATATTATAAAGTAAGGACCTAAGTAAGAGTAAAATTAAAATAAGATGTGGTGAGAAGAGGACTAAACCACAAATGTGAGATGCATACGACTTTGCATTAGATGTATTTTTTATTCATTTAGATGCATCATTTTGAGTTTCGAACGTTAATTTGATGCTTAGATGGTGCAAATTGATTTTCATGATTTTGGCACATGTAGAGGAACAAAAAATAAGAGAAAAAATGAAACGCATCTAATATACGTATATGCATCTAATTAAAAGCTAGAAAACATATTATGATGCGTTATAATGCATCTAAGATTATAAAGGTGCATCTAATTCAAGTGTGGAGGGATTTGATAACGCCTTAATTATACATGTTTTCCGCGGCGTTATTTGCATTTATTTGATCATTTCTCGTGAACTTTTGGTACTTAATCAAGTATATTTGCTATTATAGGTTCATGATATGTGTCGTGGAAGAATACGGAAGATTACACAAAGAATTGAAGCTTAAATGAAGAAATAACTCAAGTTAATGATCTCCCGACACCTGTTCACTGTTTTGGCCATAACTCGGTCATACGAACTCGTTTTTTAGTTGATTATCGCGGCCTGAATAAGAATTCAATTATCTACAACCATGAAAAAGGCCAACTGCTAAATATGCAGAAAGTGTGGCGGTTTTGGCCAAAGTGCGGCGCACTTTTCAGTCTGAGGAAAAAGTAAATGCAATTAAATGCTAAGTGCATTAACACCCTATGTGCGGCGCACAAATAAGTTTGTGCGGCGCACTTTTGCCCATTTTTAGCCTATAAATACAGCCCCTTATCACCTCATTCCATATCTCTTACACACACAAACCTCAATTCGTTTAGAACACTTAGAAAAGGTGTTTTTGGTGATCTTGGCTTGACAAACCAAGGATCCAAACACCCCTTCAGACCACCATCACCACCATCGACTACCACCACTCTCCACCATCAATTATCAGGTTTAATCCATCAAAGAAGCATAATAGAAGTGTTTATTCGAATCTATAATCGATTGTGATAGAATTGTTCATAGTTTCCGGATTTTGCTTTGAATATAGTAAGATGTTCTTGGGAAATTCTTGTGAAATCACCATATTTTGCTCTTGAAGTCGGTATAAACCTTGTTACTCTTTTGAATATGATCTTTATTGAATTCATGATGAATGTTATGTGTTTTGTTACTTTGATTATGGAGTAGTAATTCTTGTGTTTGTTTGGGCATAATGTGATCTTTGATATGTAGCATTTGGATATGTGTTTATTGAATTGGTTAAACATGATTATATTAAGTATAAAGGCCGAAATGATGCTTATTGGTTCATGTTCTATCATTTCATCTAATATATTGGTTATAATAACTTATAAAGGTTGAAAGGATTTGTTGTTATTAATCGATATAATCACTAGTTACATATAAAGGCTGAAATGATTTGTAACTTGTGTTATCTTGCTTTCTAAATTTATAAACACCATCCTAAACACTTCTATGTCTTAGTGATCATTGCTTAACAAACATGCTTTCATCATTTGCTTGGTTATTTGTATTTCGTTGCTTTCGTTATTATCTTGATTTTATACACATTGGTTAATTTGATCCGTGACAATCATATTGACCTTAGCACCTTAATAACATTCTGAGAAAACTTCAATTCCTATGGAACGACCTGGACTTACATAATACTATATTATATTAAATAGGGTATACTTGCCCGAATGTTGTGTTTTAAGTTGTTCGTTTGGTAAATCTATTTCTTATCAATTTATTTCCTGTTTAAAAATACAAAATTTACAAACTCGTCGTACAGTTTTCTGGCAAACTGACCAAACAATTCGTTTTTCTTTAGGAAGTACGCCGCACATCCTATTTGTGCGTCGGTTTTCCTGTAAACCCAGAAAGTACGCCGCACTTTCTGCAGATTTTCCACCAGCAGAATTTGTTTCAAAATCAAAACCAAAAACCTTATTTTTCAAATCATTTTGATTATATGCTTTAGTT
>BQNB010011548.1:0-81137 GCA_026074375.1 Tanacetum coccineum
TAAGTCTTGTACATAACCTCTAATGGTGAAAATCTCGTGGAACTATGAACCGTACTATTATAAGCAAATTCAGCTTGTGCCAATGACACATCCCAAAGTTTAGGCTTTTTCCCACACAAGCAACTATTCCGAGCCCCCAATGTGTGATTAACTACTTCAGTTTAACCGTCCGTTTAAAGATGAGCGGTACTACTAAAATTCAAAGATGTACCTAATCGTCTCCAAAGTGTCAACAAAAAATGAGCAAGAAACTTACTATCTCGATTTGAAGTAATGGACTTTAGAACTCCATGCAAACGAACCACCTCTTGAAAGAACAACCTCGCAATATGTGCCGCATCCGAAGACTTCTTACAAAGAATGAAATGCGCCATCTTTGATAACCTATCAACAACAAAAAACACAGAATCGACTCCCCGTTGAGTGCGAGGAAGCCCAAGCACAAAATCCATCAAAATATTGACCCAAGGACTCTCGGGTACGGGCAACGGCATATAAAGACCTGTATTTTGTGTTTTACCCTTTCCTTCTTGACACACGACACATCTCTTCACGAAAGCTTCAACATCCCTTTTTAATTGAGGCCAATTAAATCGACTTTCTACACTAGCAATGGTCTTATCTCGACCTAAATGAGCACTCAATCCTTTCGCATGTACCTCCTTAATCAATTGACTCCTAAGGGAAGTCTTAGGAATACACAAATGATTACCTTTAAACAAATAACCGTCAAGTAAAATAAACTCACCCCGATGTTGCTTGGTTTCGAGCTCCATCCAAATGTTACCATAATCTTCATCATCTGCGTACAACTCCTTAATTGAATCGAAACCCAAAACCTCGTTACTAATGTACATCAATAAAGTGATCTTTCTACTCAAATAAATTTGGTGTTGAATATTTCTCAATGGTGGCAAAGCGTCTAGTGTATCATCCGTCACAATCTTGCCAAATTCAGCTAGTAACGGTTTAATTACCACCGGTATTGCATTCTCCATGACATCTTTAATGCCTTTCTATAACTTGTACTTTTCAAAATGTCTCATTTAGAACCTAGACTATAACTATTATACATATTAGGAGTCCTTATTGCTTTACCCAATATTCGTGCGAGTACACTTCCTGTTATATTTTTTTTGAGTAAAGAGTTACCCCGGTAAAGCATATTAATCACATAAACGTTTAAGTACAATGGAATGTGGTTGGATACCACATTAACCTTAAGCCAAGGCTTGAACATCCAGAAAATCCATTGTGACGGGCCACAAAAGTCTAAGTAAGCTAGAAAATCAAAAGCATTACATGACTCTCTACTAACATCCATATATCCTAAAGTTCGAAGGCATCTTCCATAACGAGAGTAGACTTTGAACTCTCGAGATGTTCTTGAATCTGAAAGTGACGAGCTTGAGCCGAACCATAGTCATAATTAAGTCACGAATCTCCTCCGACGATCTTCTAGAATTTTTAAACAACCTATTATTCTGTTCAATCCATATATAATATGAAGAGGCTGCAAAGAGCGGCTTACCCACTATATTCTTAAATGAACGATTATTAGCCATAAGATTAAACCACATCACGATATCTTCCAAAATTGGGGGAACATGCTCCATACCAGTTAGATTACGAATGGAATTCTAAACCTGGGATGAGAAGGTGCATTCAAAGAAAAGATGTTCGTGGCTATCTTGATGTAAACCACAAAGCGAGCATCAAAGTTGAGAGAGATCAGTCAAGGCATCCACATCCCACGACCTCAACTTATCTTGCGTTTGAAGGCATCTTCTCATAACTAACCAAGGATGGAAAGCATGCCTCGGAATGCAATGCGAAAACCATGTAATATGATACCACATAACCTGTTGTCCACGCGGTCTAAGAACCTCCCAAGCACACTTCACTTTAAAGTCAGATAAATTTCCGTTAAGATCACACCATCGCATGCTATCATGCCGAGAAATATCAAAAATAGGGGTTGCAATGAGCCCTAAGTTTGGAGCTTTAGTTAGCCAGACATTAGGCTAATTCCAAGCCCCATTTTGAATCACGTAAGCCATGCATGCTTGTAGACTATGACCCTCTCTAGTAATATCCCTAGGCGATATATAACAGCTAAGAGGGCATTGATAACTCCACATGTCATGCCATAATGATGCCTTTAAGCCATTTCCAATCTGCATCCAAAAGAAAGGTCTAACAAGGTCACGGAGTTGGAGTATCTTGCGCCATCCCCAACTCATATCTGCTTTAGGACAAATATCCCATAACGTGCAACATTGAAGCTTATATGTGTGAATCCAACGAACACAAAGAGATTCTTTAGAAGAGACAATATTCCATATATGAGTAGTCATTAAGGCAATATTAAATACCTCAAGATTACGTAAACCAAGACCACCTTCTTGTTTTGGAAGACAAATGTCATCCCAAGCAACCTTCGCTTTACCACGCCTATATTCACCGTTGCACCAAAGAAACCCTCGAATAAGCTGTTGGATATCGCTAATAATACCCATTGGAATGACAAGAACGGACGCCCAATAGACTTACATGGAGGACATGACAGACTTGCAAAGTTGGAGTCTACCCGCAAATGATAAAGACTTATTTTTCCAATCTCCAATCCGGTTTCACGCTTTTTCAACAAGAACTTTACAATCCTTGTTTAAAATCCTAGAAGAAATAAACAGAACACTAAGATATTTAACAGGGAGCTCACCTTCAGAAAACGGCATAATGCTAAGAATGGAATTCTTAACATGTTGCACCACATTACAAAAAAACGCTGTACTCTTTGGAATGCTAAGAACCAATCCTGAAACGTGTTTAAATTCATCAAGGGAATCCATAATAGCTCTAGCCGACTCCACATCCCCATGACCAAATATAAATAGATCATTAGTAAAACAAACATTAATGATATCCAACTCCTCATAATGATTATGATAACTAAAGGTATCCAACAAATGAACCCTCCTTTTTAGAATAAGAGTCCAAATTTCCATAACCAAAGTAAAGAGATAGGGAGATAAAGGATCACCTTGACGTAACCCTCTTTTTCCTTTAAAGAAACCATGAATATTACGATTAATGCTGATAGAGAACGAAGCAGAAGTAACACACGCCATAATCTATTTGATCATAGTATGGTGAAAGCCGAAACACTTGAGAATAAAACCCAAGAACCGCCAATCAACCGTGTCTTACGCCTTTTGGATGTCCACCTTAAAAGCACATCTAGGAGGACCTCTATTACGATGGTAATTATGCATAAAAGGTTCTCACTAACAACCTCTTTGATCCTCTCAATAATACGAATGTTGTTATATTTATAACATTACTATTAGTATTATATAAAGGATATTTATATAAATACATTTTTTTCTTTTCGATTCCTTACGCCTATATTCGAGAGTATCGCTATTAATTTATATAAAAGTAATTTACATAAATGTTGACTATTTTCGATCACTTATATCTACTTTCCAAAACATCATTATAATTTTATATAAGGTTTCTTTATATGAATACTAAAACTCTTTTAAGATATTGTGAGTGACACAATGGTCTCTAGTACTTTTCCAAGACATTGTGGGTGATACTGATGCATATTTTCTTTTAAAGAAATAGTTTAACAAGTTTTAAATATATAAAAACTCGTTCACCAATGTCTACACGCATTAACGGGCAGAGAACCCGGTCGTGTGTAATGTAGGATTTGTAAATTTGAGGTCGTCCCAAGAGGTAAATTTAGATTAGTTATAATTTGAAATGTCACAGATTTGCAAATGGTTTTGAATAATTTTGAGAATTAAGACAGAAAGTAAATACGAAAAATTAAATTGAGAAGAAGGCTATAGGGAGAAAAGCGTGCTAACCTAGTTACTTCATTACTACTGTATATGACATGTTTCCTAGTGCAAGGTCTAAGTATCATTTAATTAGTGTTCTAATATTGACATATCCTAAAGGAGATAATCATATTCTTGGAATTTGTTTTATCTTTAACCTATCGATTTAATGATGAGGTTTAAATGAGTTTCCGTTTAGAGAAGACTCATAAGGACAATATTTGTATACATTGTGTTTACTCGTAATCAAGTAATTGACTATGATTAAAACTTTCTCATTTACAAACTTTAAATATATAAAGATGATTTGATTGTCATACTTGTTTTCTTGGAAAGAAATATGACAAAATTGGATTTCAAGAACTCCTTATTAAATGATTACCTTGCGAGGACAGTATGTAATTAAATAAGGTTTTGTGAATCCAATAAATCTTTATAAAAGTATACTAAAACACTAAAATCTAAGTATGGATTAAAAACATGCATCTAATGAGCATAATCTTAAGTTTAATTGTTAAATAAATCACTTGTTGGATTTGACTTTTAATTATAAATAAGATATCTCACGAATACATCTCAAAGCTAGTGGGAGTAAATTTGTTTTTAGTTTTCTAAAATAGATTATGTTATTGAACATAATTAAAAACAATTTATTTATCTAAGTAAGATTTTATCTCTTAGATTGAAATAAAGTTTCTTGTAAGTATTTTAGAAGATGAAACGTGTAACCTTGAAATAATATGTTTGATACATATGGGGTGAATTAAATCCGAGTACAATATGAAATATCATTGAGTGAAACTCGAATGATCTATCTCACTTGATGAGATTGAACACATGAATGAAAACCTTAAGTCCCACTAAAGGAATCATTATGTACATCATATTGTGTATGGGTGATTTGACAACATTAGAATCTAATTGAAAGATATTAGAAGGAACATTCTGATTAATGTTTAAATTAGGAATTCATAATAAAGATACTATGGGTATACATTGTGGTAATCATAGTGAGATCATTATGATCAACAAACCCTAGGTTTGTATCATATCCAAACATTATTAAAGAAGTGTTCAGAATTTACGGTAAGTTAGCATAGTGTTGTTTGTATACGCTAGTGCTTGTATTAATTGAGATGATACTCAATATTTGTAGAAGCAAGTTTTCATCTTATATGATAACATTGTTGACTACATATGCTTGGTTTAAAAGCATAGTTGCATAATACTATATTACAGTTGAAAAACTGTTGAGATGACTATTTCCATTAGGATGTTTTGTGTATGTCATACATCTTATGGAAAGTAATGTACATCTTATGAAAAGTAATGTGGACTAGACTCTATATAAGTATACTTATTAAGTGGTGCACACTTTACAAATAACAAGCATCATAATATTCAAAGATTTCATAATAATTCGTGAAATTTTTGAATAAGTATTCTTAAGTCCCACCAGATCATGACCTTATGTTGATATGTTCATGGAACCTATTGCCTTACCACTAATTGTGCAATTATTGTGATAAGACATTCAGTACTTAACTAGGATCATAATGACTTGTCTTATTTAGTATTTTGATAATGGAACTGTAAGCTAGTTGTATTAAACAGTAATTGATATACGTGTTGATCGTTCCCATTATGTACTGTGTTCTATATTTGCATGTTTAAATCCTTGAATTAATTTATTTATTCTAAACTATGTCCATTGTCAGTTAAAGGAATATTGTTAAGATAAGATAAATGTGAGTGTTTGGTTGTATTCTGGAGAATATGTAAAGATGATTCTGCCAACTTCACATGTTATTCAAGGATGTTGAATATTGGATACCCCACCTGTGTAGATCACTTTATGGATCGACGTCATTGGGTGCATTACACACATGGTGAAAGTTATGTTTATCCTTAGACTTGAGATGCAAGCAGGTTCTGCATGTATGGATAACATTTCTTAATAATAAGCCTACCACTAGTATGTCAAAAGGTAGTTATAAGGGCTACTTTCATAAGTGTTTTGAAGTACATGACGGACACTTGTAGTCAAAATAGGATTTGTTCCTCCACTTGAGTGGGAGTAAGATACTTACCGGGCCCCTCTTTGGGTTGATTAGATGTTTGCGTGGCCACGCCCGAAGTGTAGTTAAGATGATTCTTTTTACATTTGGTAATCTAGATCAATACAGATACGAGAAACATAATAGTTAAATTATGGAATGACTGATCCATATCCATATTTAACATGTATCTGAAACAAAAGGATATGACTAACTGAAACCATGAAACCATTAAAGGCTGAGTTGTTTGCCGAAACTATATACTCGGGTATTTTTGAGAGCATTGATTTAAAAACCTCAGTCGTAACATTCCCAAATGTTAATTAGGTAAACATATGTTGCTATTCAATGGCATTAAGTTGGAAAGTAAACCAAAGATTTGAGTCTATGGTACAAGTTTTGTTATATGCTACATGAACCAAGTTACCGCATTGGTAAAATAGAAAAGATCAAGTTTTAATAATTTCATAAAGGATATCTAGCTAACAAAAACCTTGTCATATGCTCGTTTTAACGCTAGTAAAACATTCTCTGCAACACTTGTTCAATGGATGGTTTGTCTCTTGTTCCAGTTCAGTACACCTTAAAATAAGTTAAGCGCAATTATACGCCGCTTGAGTAGTCAAGACCAAGGATCACGTCAACTACATTCTTAACTATTTTCTTGTTGGGTAACACTGGCCTCATCCATTCCACCAGATTTTGCTAATTCTTAGGGCATGTCTTGTCAAAAACCCGTAAGCATGTTAGAGTTTTTAGTAACACCACCCCAAATGAACATACTCTTGGCTGCCTATCACTACCCAAAACTGGTGAAAAATATTTCATTTTTCCAGGAAAATTTTCATGTAAAAAGAAAACATTAAAAATGCGTTTAGTCGCACTTTTTTCAACATTTTTCAAAAAAGTGGAATTCTCATTTTCATTTTTTTCAACATTTTAACAAAAACATTCTATAAAACATCAAACATACAGTATTCTAACTCTAATCTCACATGCCATCTTTCACCGTCAATTCTAACGGCCGTTTGTAATTATTTTTAAATTTTATGGTTTATACGTTTTTATCGATTTTTATACATTTTTATACGTTTTCATCCGTTTTTATATGTTTTCATACATTTTATGCGTTTTCATCCTTTTTTATACCTTTTTGTGTGTGTGTGTCTACATATATATATATTTAGATATATATATTATATATACGTATATATTAGTATATATATATATATATATATATATATATATATATATATATATATATATATATATATATATTTACGTATATATATATATATGCATTTATATATATATAATAATATATATATATATGCATATATAGATATTATATATATTATATATATGTATAATATACGTATAGATATATATTATATATATATATATAATATATATATTTATATATATATATATATATTATATATTATATATATATATATATATTATGTAATATATTATTTATATTAATATATATATGCATATTATATTATATTATATATAATATATATATATACGTATACGTATATACGTATACGTATATACGTATACGTATATACGTATACGTATATACGTATACGTATATACGTATACGTATACGTATACGTATATATATACATATATACGTATATATATACGTATATATATACGTATATACGTATATATATACGTATATACGTATATATATATACGTATATACGTATATATATATACGTATATACGTATATATATATATATATACGTATATATATATATATATATATATATATATATATATATATATACGTATATATATACGTATACGTATATATATACGTATACGTATATATATATATACGTATATATATATATATATATATATATATATATATATATATATATATATATATATATATATATACGTATATGTATATATATATATAGTATAGTGTTTATATACTAATATATATACATATAATATATATATATATATACGTATACTATACGTACTATATAATATTATATTATACGGTATTATATATATATATACGTATATATATATATATACGTATATATATATATATATATATATATATATATATATATACGTATATACGTATATATATATACGTATATATATATATGTATATATACACGTATACGTATATATATATATATACGTATATATATATATATACGTATATATATATATATATATATACGTATATATATATATATATACGTATATATATGTATGTATATATATACGTATATACGTATATATATATATATATATATATACGTATACGTATATATACGTATATACTAGTTCCAAGGCCCGCCCGTTGGGCGAAGAGCTTTAAGGTATTGTTGGAAGAAACATTTATATTTTGATACTTGTTCGTTATTGTTTTTGGTTGTTCCAATTATTGCGTTTCATTTAGATAAGTTAAGATTGATGTAATGTGGACAAATAAATGTAATTAGCAAGAGAGTTTATAAGATAATATCGTGAGACATTGATGTAGCAAAGAATAAATATGATATAACATAGTATAATTTGTTATGACCTAACGTAGTAATAGAAAAAATAATTAATAGTATTTACGAAAATATAGCCATTACAAAAAGGCTAATAAAAAATGAGTTAACTTAAAGTTGATGAAAGACTTCTTTAAAAACAACATTGGTATAGCGACAACTGTGCCTACTTTACCACCTGATCTAATTTTAGCTTCGATATTGTTTTTGCTCATTCTCAAAACCTATAAACTCATACCATTACAAAGCTCACCTCTTTGGTCGATGTTGCGCAAACACATAACGGGAGCACCAATTTTTTACTAAATAAACTTCCAAACGAAATACATATAAAGAGATTAGATTAGTAAGAAACCTTAAAATATTTAAAATTCATAAAAATTGTAACAGTAACCTTATAAATCTAAAAGTGCTATTTCAGATATTTCTCGGGATCAAATCCTAAATGTGCACTTACTTTATTGTGTTGAATAAAGAACAAAAAAACATGGTTACGTCGCTATTTTGGGTCACACCACCAACCGTCATCAATAGGATTACCCTTAACACATGAAAAGTACCCTAACTTCTATCTTTATGTGTTGTTTCTCACACTCCTGTACAATATTCACATCGTAAGTCGATATGTTAAAATGAGAATCACAAAACAATTTGATGTTACTATCCTTCACATTATGTTATTTCACATGATATCATATTCAGCTCTTTCATAAGTATGTAGGACGACCTATTGAGCATGATGAAATAATTTTCAATAATAACGATATGAGCATGATGTTGCCATAAATATGTCCCAACTTGCCTACTTATATTATGGTCAAAAACTAAACAGCTACCTAAAGGTTGTGGACGAGATTGATTTTATCTATTTATAAATAAAGACAACAAACTATAATTACTAATGGATGTGTTAGTACCTGTTCTTTAAGTCTTTTACTTCTGAAATGTACCAAGTGTCTCCAACAACATCCACCTCTCACTTGCATTCTATGGAGACCGTGCCATGGTTTAAGCGTGTTCAACTTTTCGAAAGTCGACCTTAGCTTTTCATTGCAAACAAACAATTGTTCATGCAAAAGATATAAAAAATAAAGGTAAATTTGCAATGACAAGCCATTGTGATTCTTTTTTGGAATTTACATTCCCAAACTTCATGTAAAGTCGCATTTTCAAATATAGTACTCCTCTTTGACATTTTCACATAAACAATGAGGAGTTGGAAATGAAAAGACAACAATAAAGGTATAAAATCAATGGCAGGTGTCACACCCCACGAAGGCGGAAACGCGAGGTGTAACATATTAATAAACATCACATAAGATGATAGACAAAACACCATACATGAATTAAGGTAAAAGAAAGATATCCGAATTACAACACTTCAGTACAAGTTTAAAAGTTCTACAAAAGTCAAACATAGTTGTTTTTATTCCCAAAACATGGGTCCCCAAAGACACTTGAACAGGTACAAATGCAAACACACTAATTTTCCACTTTAGGAACGTCACCTAAAAAGCATGATGAAAAGGATCAACTATTGAAAATAGTTGGTGAGCTCACAGGATTATGTACACAAAATATTTTACAAAGAGTAGATGTCTAAATTTCGTTTTCTCCAAATCAATAACAAGTTGCCCAAGCAAGTTGTGAATCCAAAATGATTTAAGTTTTTAAGACAGTCCTCGTAACCGAAGTAACGTAATGCAAATCAATATATGTATGCTATAGTGTTTATACGAGGCACTACTTAAACGCATTCCGCCTTCCAGTTCCAAATCACAACACAATATGGGTAGGAATTACCCCCGATCTAACGCACAATGCCATATGTCCTAGTACTATGCACCCCATTTATGGTAGGAGTAAGGAGGGGCTAATCTCCTAATAGCGTTATCCATAAGTACTATCGGTCTCCATTCTCGTTGATGGGTGTGGGATATAGTGAGCTAATAAAAGTTGTGCGGATTCCAAGCATAGAACGACATTATATCAAGTTCAACTTCAATACGTTTTCAAATATAAGTTCAAATCGAGTTCAATAAGTTTAAGTATGCTCGAAAGTTTAAACACACATAATTACGAGCATAGTAGTTAAATAGACAACATCATGCTTTTTACCCCAAAATTGTAAGAATGGTAAAAGAGGGGATGTGAGTAACTCACCTCAAAAGTTAGAACGAAAATAGGACTTCTCGGCAAACCACACTAAGTAGGCAACCCAAATGAATACGCAACCTTCTACTCGCAACCTAAGGCAAGTAAATATACCTAATTAGATCCTATATGATATGCTCGAACAATATTAAGGTTCATTTGTTAAGTCTTGTGTTCACATTTGTTTCAAAAGACACATTTATCACAAAGTGAATTTTTACTAATTTTCCTCGAATTTCCCGTCACTTTAAGTATTTATTTGACCAAGTTAACCAAAACTTCTGGTCAAGCTACTGCTCCAGGTCAAAATCCCATGTTTTAGGTGTGTCCATGAATTTTCCCAAAATTTATTAAGGTCTTATACTAGACCATTTATACCCGACTCCAAAAACGGCCAAATCTGGACATACCAAAGTATTTTAATGATCAGAAGATCTAAATCAAGGTTATATGAGTTAGGCCAATGGGAGACTCTAAATAATCCTTACAAGTGTCTCCCATATCAGTTTCAATGATATATTCATCGTGGTTTATAATTTATGGTCATTTTAGTACAAGGATTGAAAAGAGATTTTTAGGCAGATTTGACACCTTACACCATTTTGAGATTTTCACCAACCAAACGACTTCATATTTTTAAAAGGCTTATATTTCTGGAAACTAGACTCAAAGAACTTGATTATAGGCTTTTGAATCATGTCAAATCGTTTATTTATCATCAACTTATGATTTGAAAAATAACTTTGACTTAATCAAGTCAAAGCAATAACCCAACATGAAAAAACAACCCAATCAACTCCCACAATCATATTATACAAGACTTGTATTACAAGTCTTAACATCATTTTAATCTAAAAATCTTAGTGGGTTCATGGATAAAAGGGCTCTTTTACACATAAACTTACAAGATGTGTCAATACTTTTGAAAATCAAAGACTTTATGTTACTTGTCTTGCATAGATCTTGTAGCAAAAATAAAAATGCATAACCCAACGTTTTTGTACATCATCATTACTTATTTAAGAGTTTTCTATCATGAAAATAATTTACCCATAAAGGTTTTCACAAAAGTAAGCTTAAATATGCAAGAAAAGTCAAGAAAACCTCATTTTTGAAGAGTTTTGGTACAAGAGACACATATTGTACCATGATTTTTACCTTTGATCTTGCTTCTAAAAATTAAATATGATGGTGTTTTGATGGTGGTTAGGAGACGAAAGCAGCAAGAAGACCAGGGAGGAGAGAAAAATTTGTTTTTCTTATATCTAGAATGAGAAAAAATGGTTTTTAAGTTTATAAAGGAGACCAAGTTTGATGGTATGGAATTGCATGTTCTCCCATTGGTTTATGGTGAAGGTTGGTCAGCCACATAGAGGGGGAGGAAGGTTTCTATGTATTATATATATATATGATTTTTATATGATATTTATATATATATATATATATATATATATATAGTGCAAGTATCATTTAATTGATATAAGTTAATTTGTATAAGTTGTGAACATTCGGTAAATACGTAAAATGTCATAGAAAACGTAAATTTTGAGATAGCTTATGATTTTGTTAAATTATGTTTTCTCATGTGTTTTGACATTGTTATAATGTTATTTGAGCATATCGTTGGTCGTTAGGACCATTAACTAGGATGTTAGGGGGGGGTTTTCCAAAAACGGGTGCGTTCGTATATAGGGTTCCTAGTATAACAAGCATTATATGCCTAAAAGAATAAGTTGACCACGTAAAAGGAGTCCATAAATAACTAGTAAGAGGTCAATTATCATTTGTTTGTTTCGGTACTGACTCAAAAATTGACGATGTCATAGGTTTTTCCCCGTTAAAGGGACAGAGCGAATTTCGATCCCGAAATTTCAGTTGCTCGTCCTAAGACGTAGCACTCGCGAACAGTTGCGGGTATTTGCGCTTCATCTCGTATTCTCATTCCCAAGTAAATTATGGTCCTCTTCGGGAGTTCCAACGAACTTTTACAATAGGAATCCAGCTTCGTTTGAGCTTCTTGACCTCACGGTCCATAATTTCAATAGGTTCTTCAACAAAACGTAGTTTGTCATCGATCTTGATTTCTTCTAGCGGTACGTGCAAGTTTACTTCAGCCAGTCATTTCTTCAGGTTTGACACGTGGAACGTGTCATGAATGGCAACAAGTTCTTGCGGTAGACGCAATCGATACGCAACAGGACCCACTCGCTCTACAACCTTGAACGGTCCTACATATCTCGGTAAAAGCTTGCTTCTCTTACAGAAACATGCCATGCCTTTCCAACGCGACACTTTAAGTAGTACTTTATCACCGACACTAAACTCTAACGGCTTTCGTCGATTGTCAGCATAGATCTTCTAACGATCTCGTGCAACCTTCAATCTTTCCTTTATTTGAACAATCTTGTTAGTAGTCTCATGGACAATCTCTGGTCTAATTAGCTAGCTTTCTCCTACCTCCGCCCAGGCTATGGGCGTTCGACATTTCCTTCCATACAAAGCTTCAAACGGAGCACATTTCACGCTCGTGTGGTAACAATTGTTGTACGAGAATTCTACTAATGGTAGATGAGTATCCCAGTTACCACCAAAATCAATTGCGCAAGCTCTAAGAATATCTTCTAATGTTTGGATGGTACACTCACTTTGGCCATTGGTTTCAGGATGGTAAGTTGTACTTAATTCCAGTCGCGTTCCTAATGCTTTCTGTAGCGATTGCCAAAATTATGATGTGAAATGACTGTCACGATCAGATATAATTGACACAGGCACAACGTGCCTTGCTACGATCTCGTTGATGTACAGTCTTGCCAACTTTTTTGTCTTGTAATCTTCAGGACACTTAGAAATGCGCTATTTTTTTTTTTTTGTGGTCAGGTTCGATCGACTATGACCCAAATCGCGTCATGTCTGCTACTGGTTCTCGGTAATTTCACTATAAAGTCCATAGTGATGTTCTCCCATTTCCACTAGGGAATCTCTGGCTGTTGGAGTAATCCCAAGGGTTTTTGGTGTTCTGCTTTGACTTTAGAGCAAGTCAAGCACTTACTAACATACATAGCAATGTCCTTCTTTATTTTGGGCCACCAATATAAGCCTCGAAGATCATAGTACATCTTTGTAGTAAACATTGTGAGTGTGGATATATTGGTAAAGTATGTGCTAGTTATTGTAAATCCATTATCGACACTTCTCATATTACGTCAAACTTGATTGGTGATTTGATACAAATAATCTAGTCCGAAAACCTCTTCTGGAGGCGGTCCCTTTAAATAGGGCGGCCCCCTTATGTATTAGGCGACCCCTATATATTTATGTGTAACACCCCCATTTTTACATATAGCAGCGGAAGCTAATCTGGGGTATTACTTCATGGATACAACACTCATAATCATAGAAAACGACCCAAAAGAGACGTTTATTCAAAAGATACGTTATCATTAATTTCACATCAGAGTTTTACAAAGGCAGGTCCCAAAATCTAGAAACATAAAATGTGAATGATAACAAGTTTTAGCCATCTTCATGTCCATGCCACTCCATGCTATAAGTTGCTCAATTACCTGAGATAAACATGCATAAAAAGGGTCAACACAAAGGTTGAGTGAAATTCATAGGTTTGAAATGTAATAGTTGAATACAAGTTATAGTGGAAATACTGGTATTGTAGGGACAATCATCATGGGGAACATTATTTATTGCATCTAAGCTCATGACATCAATACATTAACAGGGAAATCACCGTAGTGATATTGGTTAGGGACAGATGTCCCCATGGAAAAGGTAACTTGCCAAGGTTACCTATTAGGACAAATATAGTGCGTTTGGCTACCCCAAGCATGGGTATACCAATGGGAGCCTTACCCCAATAGATCTATTTCACAATTATTTCGGGTGTTCACTCCCAATGCAAGTAATTAATGATTCATGATATGAAAATAACGGCACTGGAAGCTACTTAGGCAATAATATATTTGGATAACATACATTTAGAAAACACTTGCATTCATGGTTTATATCAGGTATCATAGGTTTATAAAGTATTCAAAAGATTGAAATATGGGGTTATGAATTCATTAAGCCTTTGAAAAGTAATCACATTGTTATAAGATAAACGAATATGTAAAAGAGTTTGTAACAAGCATGTATCCCCTCGCGGGTTTTTGAAAACATTAAAGAGATTGAAAAGCGAGGCTATGAACTCACCTGGTAGGTAGTTGTAATAAATATTCTGAAAATAAAGCTGACGACCTTATCACAATCTTAACAGGGAATGTTGATATAGCAAAATGATAATAAACAGCCACGTCACGCAACCTGAGTAAATATGTTGAGTCTTAGGAAGATTGTACTCTAGAACTTTGGTTTTAAGAGTTATGAGTTTGATTGAAGAGTTTGGAATTATTGTATCACCGTTCGGGCCATCATAATTCAGAAGTCATTCAGTAAACGTTTGAGGAGCTAGGGCACTTTAAATCGTAAACCCAACAACTCAGTCAGAACGTATTACAAGATGAAACCTCTTAATATGAAAGCTCCCTTGTATTGTGATACGTATATAATGGTTTTATGCGTTTTGATCATATATCTGGAGTGTTAAAGCTGATGAGAAGCGTTAATTTAGTTATGTATTGTCAAGTTTTAAACATGTTTTATACTTTTTCAAAATGTTACCATTTTAGAACCCTTGAGTTTGAAAAGTGGCAAAATATACCCTTGGAGTTTGCACTTTTACGAGTTTGGTCTGCAGTTGAAAGATTTACAAAGTAAACTCGTACTTTGGAAAGTGACATATTAGACCCTGATGGTATAACTTTGATAAAAATGACATTTTCAGCCCCTTTTGTTATTAGTTCAGAAAGTTACGATATATACCCCTTACTAATTTTCAGTAAATGGTTGTTGGGCCAACGAGCCCAATAAGCTCAAAATAAGCTCATCCGAGCTTATCGATAAGCCAAACAACTTAAGCAAACTTAAATAAGCCTAACGAATGCATTTGTACTACCAGGAGTAACTAATATGCTACCAGTAGTAATGACTATACTACCAGTAGTAACTATAACATTACCAGTAGTAACCATTATGGTACTACCAGTACTAATGACAATATTATTCTACCAGGAGTAACTAATATGCTACCAGTAGTAATGACTATACCTACCAGTAGTAACTATAAAGACCTAAATTTCATTTTCGTAAACTTAAAGGACTAATTATGTAATTATCAAAACTAAAGGGTTTACAGTGTAAATGTTTATATTTTATAAACCTAGGGACTAAAGTGTAATATCTAGAAGCTTAAGGGTATATTTGTGATCAAAAGTGAGTTAATAAAACGCTTAAAGAACCAGTCGAATATTAATACATTCAGACATTAAACGGGTTTAAATTACGACTTAATAAATAAGCAGATTTATTAAGAAAGTATATCCGTTTTCCCAAGAGCCATCAAACAATTTCAAATGCATTAAATACGTACACCACCACACAAGTGATAACAGTACACATAACTAGCAAATTTATTGTAATTTATACTGCTATGATGGGTTATAGAGGAGGAAGTGGGGGATGAGTTGAAATGAACATGGTTTGCCCTTATTTATAGCAATTTCGAAACTTAGAGTCCAAGGTAAGGGGGTGAGGTGTCTCATTTCTATAGTGGCTGAGTTATGGAGTCTAGGAGATGACAAGGAAGAGCTAGGATAGTAGATAGGATGTGTTGGAAGGCTTATAAGGGGTGTTTGTGTCCACGGCTTAAAAAGAAAGAACAAGAGAGCATGTTATGTTTTCTTAATAAAAAATATTGAATATATTTGTTGTAGAAGGTGTGTAAGCTGCTTAGGAAGGTGAGGTGCTTGTTTGCAAAAATATTAGTTAAAATGGGTCAAAATGAAAGAAACTAGGTTTCAGGTTCATTAGGGCTTATTTAGGGTTTTCAAGCTTGTAATTCATGTACATTTGATCAATAATGATGGATTAATGTTAGTAAGGATTGTATTAAGGATTAATAACAAGAATTGATAGGTGGTTCGGGTTTAAAATGGGCAAAAATGAGTAAACGGGTCCAAAGTTCCAATTAGGGCACAATTAGGGTTTCTTGGATTCAATTTGCATATAGTTGAAGTAAAATGATGAAATGATGATTGTATATGATTGAGAATGTTGTAAATTAAGTTATTATAACTTATTTGAGTATTGGTTTAGGTTTACAATGGATAAAAACAAAGAAACGGGTCATGGTTTAGTATTTTGCTCGGGTTAGGGTTTCTGACTTTTGAATTAGGGTTTTGAGTGTAAAAATGTGTATGAAATCTTATGAATAGAATAATTAGGGTTTACACATTGTATATTGAGTGTAGTAGCTTGCACAAGAGTAGTGGTGAAGAAACTGGAATGAAAACGGAGGTAAAACGGCTATTTTGGATGTCATGCTTAATGACTTGTACATTGTGCTTTGAAAACTTGTACTTGACTTGGAGGGAGTTTATATTTCAATTGAGATGTTATATTACTTGTATATATGCTTTAGTAGCTTGTACATTCACTTTAGATATTAACCCTTCATGGAATTTAGGGTTTAGAGGTATATGATAACGGTTTAAAGCCCGTTTTGATATAACGTTGTGAATGGTACATTATAGGAATAATGTACTTTGTAATAAGGATATGATGATATTGACTTGACATATTGTGATGTTTGCTTGACATATATGAAGACAGGATTGCCATAGATAGGTTGCATGAGCTTGTCTACTTTAGTTATGCAAGTTACCTTGCATAATGAGATATTCACAATGCAAGTAATGTAATAAAGTGAAAAATTTCCCCGTATAATTGTGATAATAGTAAAATAGGTTTTGCATTTGATGAAAATTCTTGGGTTGTTATAGTCTCCACCCTTTACAGAAATCTCGTCTCGAGATTTAGTTTAAAGTTGTAGTGAATAGATGTAGGTATTGGGCATGGATTTAGGTTAGGCTAATCAAGGTTACAAGTCTACGTGTGTGATGCATTTATAATTATGTTATGTACCATAATTATAATTACCTCCTTTTACACGTCTACTTATTTCCAAGACCACACATCTTGATGACAACCAATAGAATTTTTCTAGATTCTGATTGAACCTGGGTGGATCGAATACTTCGATTTACGAAACCTGTAGGTTATGGGCCTACCATGCTTATGTTGCGCTACTGTGATCATAAAGAATCGTTATTCATTAACATTTAAAAGTCAACATCGAATAAGAATGCTATCACAAGTCTTTGTCAAAATTTTCATACCTAGTGGTATTGAAATCATTTGGCATTGTATAGATTCTTGTGTGTTTCCTTGTTATTATGTTGCAGAATATAACAGAGAATTTTAGAATACAAAGATCATGGAATGAGTGATGTCAAGGAATGATTGTAAGAGAGTTGCTAATCACGTGAGATACAGATTTTGAAAGGAATAAATGATGAAGGTAATAATGATAATGAAGGTAATAATGATAATGATTAAGGAACGGATTGAAAGAAACTTGTTTGTACGTATGTTATATACTTAAGCCTACTTATTTATAATTTGTCACTTACAAAAAGAAGCGTTCAACTCCTTGTAATTGAGAATTTATAAATTCATAGTTCAGATCCTTATTCAAATGAAGAAGTGACCTAATTCATTTCAATAAGATGATCATAAATCGTCTTACCTAAGCATAAAAACACAATATGGTAATGTGTAGAAAATGAATTGTTAGATAATATTCAGATGTTGATTGTACTGACGCCCATATAATCGAGGATGAAAATTTATGTTGCAAAGGTATGAGGAGAGTATTTAGAGTTTGAACATAATAGAATTAGTAGAATTTGACAAACGATGTCGAGTTTTGATATCATCAGATAACAAGATGTAACGGAATCATCACTTTATTATTTCATGGATAGCTTTACATATGAATTTTACATATGAAAAAGAGTTGATACTTATGCTAAGTATCTTATAGTAGGATAAAAGTAACAGACGATGAGGATTGTTGCTTGATGATTGGGGTTTTTAGATTGAAGAAGATTCTGATGAGACTTGTATATCCTCGAGAGTTGTTTCTAGGGTAGAAATCCTAAAGTGAACAAAAGCAAGCTCATCTCTAAGTATGCTTTCCTGTGGCCCAATTATTTTCTTTTGAGCGCTGATTTGCATAATGTTCTTTCTTTCCACAGGCATTACAAATTACGGATACTGTTTGTAGATCGTTTCTAGTGGTTGGTCTTTTGTTTTTGCGATACTTGGTCTGGTGGCCTATTATAACACCCTGTGTTTTCAAGTCTTTGGCGACGTCAATAACTATGCTATTTATTTTTAGTATTGTACGCGTTTGCTTACAACGTTCATCTATGCAAGTGACAGTTCATGAAATGGGTCTCAGGAGGGTTATCGCTACTTAGGCAACACATAATCAATATACTTTAAACACTTGCGTCCAATTTATAAAACAAAGCATGTTCTCACCCCGAATAATAATAAATCAGTAAAAACTGTAAAAGTGGGGCTATGAACTCACCTTGAGTACAGATAGTCCAAATAATCACAGATAAAACGTCACGCAAGACGATAAATGCAACCTATTTAAATTAAGGTCGTATAAGTACTGGGTACTTTAATTAATAACATTGAATATAATCTTATAGTTGTTACATCGTACTATCGTTCGGGCTATCATAATTAAAGAGGTCATGACATGACGTTAACTGAGAGTTTAGGACTCTTAAATCGTAAATCCAACAACTCATTCGATAACACCGGTGGGATTTGGTGGGTGGGATCCTGATGTCAAAAATTTTCCCGAAGTATTCCTAGGACTTTGCCAGCCTTTCTTCCACCTACCAAACCAGTGGTAATTTCACATCGATCTAGTACCCGTGGTGCTGCACCTGTAGCACTAGAAAGGCACCTATCGATTGGCCCCATCATAAGAAATGAAAGAATTGGCGGATCCTACAAGAGCTTTTCCCGACAAAGCTTTATAAGGCCTAGTTCGCAGCCATCAGTGAGCTCCATGTTCTATTCGTCAAAAGAAAGATGGATCATTACGAATGTGCATAGATATCGGAACATAAACAAACGATCGGTGCGAAGACCGTTATCCGCTACCAAGAAAAGAAGACTATTTACCAACAATCAAGGTCGAGAGTCTAACTCGCAATCGACCTAAGGGTCAGGTTATCACCATATGAGGGTTTCGTAAAGAAGACATCTCGAAGACTACCTTCAAACGACCATAGCCCACATTCATAGAAATACACGCGAGCGTTATCCTTACCGTAGTCTCTCGGCTCTCGCACACTACGCACACAATAGCACACATCGCATAGGCTCGCTTTTATTCGGTCATAACCACTTCGCAACATTACACGTACATATGCACGAGCGCCATCAACACACGCGAGTCCAATCAATGGTCAGCGTATACATGTCTGCCACAACACACATATAATCTTCTATTTCTATACAGACCACAGAACAATATATACTTCATACAACGTTTTCTCCATCTAGAGACAAAGTCACAAGTAACACCAACTTAGAGACATACTGAAGCACAACACCTATATATGGAGATCTAGTTTATTTTAAGACAAGGCACCATAAGGGCTAGTTCTGTTCCTCGCGTCAACTTTCTTCTTACTCTACAGGTTCTCACTCAACTCTGTGAAGCTGAGAAATCACTATCCACGACCGTTCCTTGATCACTGATTGATAAAAAGGCATTCACGTAGATCCAACAGCCTAGATCGTATCCGTTAAACATTGGCATGCTATTTCTCAACACAAATCACTTCTCACAGGACTTCTGGATGTAGACAAGTAGTTTTATTAGCGCAAAGGCACTTGTCGTCATGAGAATAAATCGGACATACTTACACAACAAGATTCGACGTATGTATAGGGTATCGGACACTTCATGATAGGCGTGATCTGATAGCTCTATCCGAGAGTGAGAATTTCGACTCAATCACTTACATATCTAGCACATCCGTGAGCTAAATGAGATCTTCTGAGAGAGAGGATTATAGTAGAGACGTCGCGAGACACACACGTAGAATAAGACGATCTGAGATGATACACACTATGATGATATAGATAGAGTCTTACATAGGTACAGAATCTGGCTTGTCAAGTGGTAGTATAATGATTTTATATAGTTAATCCCGACTTGAGCCACATAGTACTTCTCTATAGCACCGATTTAGCATGTGTAACGTTGGTTGTGAAGTAGTGTATAATTTGATAGTTGAGACTGACATCTAGCTACTAGTCTATTCTACACACAGTGCGGAACTGGAAGACAATCTAAGTTCGTCTGAACATTACCAGTCGATGATTAGATCAACAGGAGTGGTCAGACGCTGATCTCTAGTGAACACTTATGGGACACACATATACTAAATTGTTTCTGATGCTATGCACACAGATTGTTCTTAATTAAATTTATATGGAGAGTTGTAAGGGGAGATGTAGTGTTGAGAGTATATTGTATTTGGAGGAAATATTCTGTTGGGTACAAATGTGTTAGGTGTTTCTCTGAGAAGAATGTTTACATGTCATTTTTTTTTCATGATGATTGATCTAGGGAACCAGACGCTGATGGTTAGAGTTCTTATTGATTACGATTGCGATATTCATTTCACCACAGGGAAGGCAAAAGGTCGTGGTGCTGATGCTTTGAGCAGGAGATAGAACGGGGAACCACGATTTAAGAGTTCGAGGCTGTAGTCATGACTATTGGCTTGATCTCCTAAGACAATCTTGAATGCTCAGAAACTGAGTGCAACTGGAAACCAGAGAACATCAAGGAATAGATTTTGGAGGTATGCTGAATGAAAATGCTTAAATAGCCAGAGAGCAATAGAATGGAAAAAATTGGAACCTCGTGACGGATGGTAACCCTATGCCTCAATGCAGAGTTCTGTTAACTTGTTTATCGAGCGATTTTGCGGACTGTGATCATCCAACGAGTCCCACGAAATGAAGTATTCTATCCCATCCCCAGGTTCCGAAACAAATGTACCCAAGACGTAAAAGAAGCTAATATCTGAGGTGGCTCCATAGATAGTCTAAATATGCCACCTATGTAGCAAGTACTTGACCTGTGCTAAGGTCCAAGGCTGAACATCAGAGACAGATAGGTTTTTCTGGTATATACTCGAAATACCTCCAATAGGAAGTGGGTGACAATATCAAGAAGGAGGAATTTTGTCACCAAACTTCCCTAAGTCATCACAAGGGTATGACAAAACTAATGTTTGGGTAATCGTTGACCGGCTTACAAAGTACGCAATAATTATACCCATGAAGAAAACTGACCCTCATGAGAACTAGCCTAAAGAATGTACCCGTGATAGAAGTAGTAACAGGCAATGAGAATACCGTCTCAGATTTATTTATTGCGTATCGCGTGACCCTAGTTCGTAATCAAATTTGTCTAGAAATGTCACATATCAGAAAGCTTTCTGGATGTACGAGCTGATCGCAAGCAACGTTTAGATATGAGTACGACATAGTCGATGCCTGCAAACTAACGACAAAGCGAGAGAACATTCAAACTCAACAAATGATAGGTTTTACGAGCATGTTCTGTGATCGAGTGAGAGACAACTTTGGAAAATGGTTGGGTATTAACATTTAGCCTTTAGGGTCGATTTTTCATACAAAAACAGTGTATCACGCGTAGCTCATCTTTAAGGCTGCATCCTCTTTGAAGCACTTTATACTTTAACGGTAGATAAATGTCGTCAGCCCTGTTATTGTGTAGGGCTGAGTTGGATGAAGTTCAACTCACCGTCCAGAGATAGTACAAGAGACGACTAAGAGAATCATCATATTTAATCCAAAGGATGCAAAGCGCTCGTAGCGATATGCGCGAAAAGTGACTACGGCTGATTTGAAGCGTAAGCCGATGGAAGTTTGATATTGAGACTAAAGTGATGCTCAAAGGTTTCGCCTTGGAGAAAGTGGTTTGTACGTTACTTCGTCAAACAAAGGAAATAAATCCAGTTGCGTGATTGGAGACTTTCTCAAGGTAATAAAAAGTGGATGGCGAGACGTTCATATAACTCGACTTCCTACAGCCGGGTAAATCACGAGAACCGATTATATAACAATTCCATCTAATCTACAATGAGCACGCTGTGTCGCATTCTCTCTATCACTCAACAAAGCAAGTGCCTATCTTGCCATAATACCTAGAACACCAACTCCTACACTAACGCCATTTCCGATTGATGTGTGGATCTTACTCACATACTATGCGCGTGAGTGAGAGAACATCAGAACACGTGCGCTACAAGCTCTTGTCCCTGAGCTAGTATGTTCGCACTGCACACTCTCCTGATTCTAAGATACTCCGAGCTAGATCATCTCTGATTAGCACAGTTATTCAACACGGGTTCTCTCCTAGACATGAGCTACAGCCTAGTCACGCATTATGAGAATCACCGAGATCAACGCATAGACGTCAACACAGAGTTCTCGAGAGCGTCTCTCGAGGTGCGACTCCAACAGACGAAAATACTACTCCCTACGAGTATGTATAGCACAATCTCACGTGGACAAATGTTAATCCTCAGCCCACATGCATCAACGTTACCAGACAACACACGTAAACAAAACAAAAAATCACATCTTATCCACCACACTCTATCCACGTCTCATCACACAGCGGCCTTGTGAACCCTCATTATGTCACTAGATCTAAACACATGAATCAGAGAGCGTCAGAGATCGATCTATATAACTCTCTCATCTCTCACACCATGACACAAGCACACTCTATACTGTCCCACACTATGTATTTAGGTACTCACAATACACTCACATCGAGCAGAGTACCTCACTATCAATACCACACATCCTACGACTTGTCTCTTATAACAGTCTACTATGTAGCATTGTACAACACTGCATAATTTACTACTTTCTCACACTTCAAATACTTGATATATCACATACACACTTTCACAGTTAGGTATACTTTTATTATACTTATCTCACATATTCTCACACACTATACTACTAACACACACACATGTTACACACACTCTTCTACAACAATTGTTATAAGATAAACGAGTATGTAAAAGAGTTTGTAAACAAGCATGTATTCCCCTCGCGGATTTATAAAACATTAAAAACTCTTAAAAACACATTTGACACTTGTGGTACTTATAATAAAGTCCAATATCATCCCTAGTCCTTGTAAATTCATTGTAACAAGTTTAACCCTTTTACTTTCATTATTTTCACATGTGAAGATTAAGAAACCTTATAAAACCCTAATTTAACCTAAACATGTTTATACTTAATCCATAGGTTAACATACTTTTATTTTTACTTTTCCATGATATATAGGACCATATGACATAAGAATAAGTGCATATAATCATAAACATAAATAATAACTCATTTTACATATTAGAAAGTCCTTAGTGGTGATTATGGCTATATTTAACATGTAACACATAAAATCATAAGAAATAAAAGTATAAAGATATTAGGAAAACCTTAGTGATGATGTATAGGATGTAAAATGAATGCTAAACCCGTGTTTAGACTTAAATCCAAGCTTTCAAGCTTATAACCCTAGATTAGGTTTCCAAAACCCTAATCTTTACTTTTTCTTCTTAATACTTGCAAATGGTGATCCAAGGCTTGAATATGACTTAATACATCTTAGGATTGATGTATAAAGAGATGTATAGATTGTATAAAAATTTTGTATGGTTTGATTATGTTTCTTATTTGTGCCGTGGGTTTTGGTGTATAAAAGAGAGGAAGAAAATAATTTTTTTGCATGAAAAGAGTTAAGTAAAGGTTACCTATGCATGCATGTGTATTTATAGTAAAAATATCTTGTTAACCTAACCATGGTTACTTTCTAACCCATGATCAAGGTTAACAAGTCAAGTTGATAAAGGTGTAAGAGTTTATTTCTTAAATATCTTTAAAATATCTAGATATTATGTATAAGATGAAAAGTCTTGGTCCTATCATCTAAATTTCGGCATATATATACATATATGATGTTATTTTTATTTATTTAGGGTATTGGGTATAATCGTGGGTATTCGTTTAGGCGTAGCTAGGTTTTAGAACTTCCGGGTATGCCTAAACGCATTTTATTACGAAATTTTTACGTAGCCAATTAAAATAAAAATGAACTAATGTTATTAATTATCCTCATTTTAATCATGTAACACTTGCTTGATGTTAACATTTAATCGTTTAATGCTCGTTTACATTGATGATCATTTTCAGTTTGCGCGATTTAACTTAACGTTTATGGTTTAAGTGTATATCGCGTAAAATCCCCTAAAATTAAATTTGTGAATTTCATAATGTCATACAATGACCTAAAACACGAGGTGTTATAGTCTCCCCCGGTTAGCTGAGCCTTGTCCTCAAGGCTTAAGACGCGGCTCTTGTCGGACGGCCCGGTCTTTGAGAACAAATGTGGGTATTCTCTTCGGAATTGATCTTCGCCGTTCCCTAGGTAAACTCTGGAACTCTCTTGGTGTTCCATCGAACTTGACTAATGGGATACGGCTTCGCTTCAACCATTTAAACTTAACGATCTGTGACTCTATCGTTCCTCGATACTGAAAGCTTGTCATCAAATTGAAGTCCATCCAACGGAACGGCTAAGGGTTTCGTGGCATGACACTTCTTTTAGTTGGACACGTGAAATGTATTAATGAACTCTTTTTGTCAAGCTTCCTCAGGTTGATCGAGCTTGTATGAACGTCTCCAACCCTTTTTATTACCTTGAAAGGTCATCAAACCTGGGATTTATTTCCCTCGTTGCCTAAACGTACTACCCTTTCCAAGGCGAATACCTTGAAATCAACTTTTATCTCATTCAAACTCCATCGGTTAGCTTCATATCAGCGTAGCTCTTTTGCCTATCACGAGCGGCTTGCATCCTTTGCTTAACTGAATGATTTTCTCAGTCGTCTCTTGTACTATATCGGTCCGGTGAGTTGAAACTTCTCCAACTCAGCCCAACAACAGGCGAAGACATTTTCTACCGTAATGGCCTCAAAGGGTGCAGCGCTTTATGCTAGCATTGATAATGTTATTGTATGAAACTGACCAATGGCAAATGTTTAAACCCAACCATTTCCAAAGTCGATAACACTAGCTCTAAGTATACTCTTTGAGAGTTTGAATGGTTCTTTTTCTCGCTTTGTCCGTCAGTTTTGCGGATGATTATGCCGTACTTCATATATAAACTTGTACCCAAAGCTGTTTCTGAAGTGACCTCCAGAAATTCGATGCGTACCTAGGGTCCGTTCTCTAAAACAATCGAGACCGGTATTCCATGACTTGTTATTCTTCCTTTAATAGTACATTCTCGCTAGTTTCTCAGAGGGTCAGTTACTTCATGGTTTAAAGATTCGGACTTTGTATGCGGTCACCGTTTACCCAATGGTGTCTTACCCTTGTGATGGACTTAGGAAGCTTTGTGACAAAATCCATGTGATACTTGGCTCCACTTCCATTGAGGTATCTGGGTTGTACAACAAACCCGATTGTCTCTGATGTTCGGCCTTGCCTTAGCACAGGTCAAGCATTTCTAACTATAGGCGGCGTTATCTGCTTTCATATTGGCCAACAATATAGTTCTTTAGTCCTTGATACATTTTCTCGGGAATGGATGGATCAAATACTTCGATTGTGGGACTCGTGGGGGGGGGGGGCCCATGATCACAGTCCGAGAATCGTCATAAACCAGGTCAACCAACTCTGCCATTGAGCGCTAGGGTTCCATCCGTATGAGGTACCATCTTTTTTCCGTTCTAGAGCCTCTGGAAAATTTAGCATTTTCAATTAGCCATTCCTCCAACATTCCTCACTCTTGAGTTTCTGGTTTCCATGCTTCAGTCAGAGCAAATCAAGTTTGCTTAGATGACCAAGCCAATAGTCTTGACTATAAGCTCGAAACTCTTAACGGGGTTTTCGTCTCTTTCCTGCTCAAAAGCTCATCAGCAACGCATTTGCTCTTCCCTGGGGATAACGAATATCGCAATCGTAATTCATAAGCAAACTCTAACCATCGGAGTTGTTCTCATGTTCAATTACCTTCTGATTAAGAATATGCTGTAAAACTCTTATGATCGTGAAAACCGTACACTTGGTCCATACAGATAGTGCTCAAATTTTCAGAGCGAACATCTACTGTCCAAGTTCCAGTCAGAGTAGTATCGTTCTTCTCATGGATCTTAACTGGCGTGAGCATAAGAAATACCATTTTTCCCTTTATGCATCAACACAGCGCCCAAAATTCTTTTGAAGCATCCGCAGTATACGAATAAAATCTTTATTTCTTCGGGTAAAGCCAGATTTGTGTGCACTAACAAACTTCTGTCTTTATAACTGGAACGCTGTTTCTTGTTTGTAACCCCATTCCAACTTGACCTTCTTTTGAGTAGCTGGTCATTGGTTTGGAGATCTTTGAAAAACCCTTCCTTATGAATCGTCGATAATACCCAGGCAAGACTTTAAAACTGACTGAATCTCCGTTGGTGTCTTTAGTGATGCCCATCTTTTACGGATTCGATCTTGGTTGGATCCTCGTGAATGCTTTATTTCAATCACGTGACCGAGGAAACTGTACCTTTTGAATCCAAAAATTCACACTTGGAAAATTTTGCATACAGCTCCTTTTCTTCTTCTACTCAAAATATTATCTTCAGTTTACGCGATTTAACTTAACGTTTACGGTTTAAGAGTAAACGCGTAAAACCCTAAAAATAAATTGTGAATTACATAATGTCATACAATGACCTAAAACACGAGGTGTTATAATACGCTTTGGGCTTAACTAGTTAATTGGACATTGCCAATGGTTTATTGATCATGTTGACTATGCAGGAGAACTAGATTATTCAACAAGTTACGTTTGATCCATTGGATAGTGGAATAAGTGGAACTACATAGTGTTAAATTTACCTTGTGGTATATGTCTTTTGAGCTAGGGTTTAACCAAGATCACCATTGCTTTATTCTCTAAGATAGATTATAATCAGCAAAATAAGGATGCTTTACTGGGTTGCTTGAATTGTAACAGTATTAATGTTTATAGGTCTCTAGGATGTTGTATCGCCTAAGTCTTAAGAATGACTATGCCACCTCGAGTGAAGGAATATTGCACTTAATAAACAAACCAACATTCTAATCAGATTAATAATGGTTAATACAGTTTTCTTATATTTGGCTTGATCGCTCTTTTATCTTTTGTTAATTAGATTGCGTGGGTTAAAGTGCCTTGAATTGATTGTAGTCACCAACCAAACCGTGCCAGTCTCTCATACTAAAAACCCCCTATTTTCCTGTTAGAATTAGGATTAGACTTGACTTAGGTTTGAATACGAATTAACATAGATTAGTTAAACCATTATATTTAATTAAATTGGGGATTTGATTTAACCTCGCTTCAAAGTGGTTTGTCGCCCTACTTACTCGATAACTACTACGAGGGGTACACTGCCCGTTAAAGCTGGTTGTTTTTTGTTTTGTCGGCAAAATATAAATTTAAAACTTGAATCAATAAAATATACACCACTCAACGACAACTTCAGTATGTTTCTTGTTTTTTCACTTAATTTTGTTATGATACTTTATAGCCACGAGATGCTAAAATCTCTCATGAATTCTCGGTGAAAATATATATTGAATAAGCGTTTGGGTATAATTTTGTTATTGTTAAATCTTATGCTTTTGTTAAAATCCTATCGTGGTCCAATCTTATAAGTTTGATGTCTAATTTGGATTATATACTCACACGGTATAGGGGTCGAAAGACCCGTTGGACTTATTTCAGTTTTAAATTTTTGTTTGTGATCTTTATCATTATGTGACGAGAAATCCACCTATGATTATTTAATAAACAATAATTGATTTGATATCAATTGTTAACGGATTTTTGAGTGACACATTTGATCGAGTTTGTAAATATAAGTTCTAAGTTAATCAGTTTATTTGTGTTACATTTCCTGACGAGGAAACCTTTTTATAAATTAAAATTCCTAAGTTAGATAGTAAACTATCATTATTGCTTATTAGATTTTATGAAAATTATCGAGTAGTCTCTTTTATTATTGAATTCAGTTCAGTTTTTTTTAAGTTTGTTAAAGTTTAATTTTCATATGATTATTCGAACAACTAGCAAATCCTGTGGATATGGACCTGTTATTTACCTAAAAGTTTTTATCATAGTGGGTTTTATTTTACCCGTGTGTTTCTATATTTTAAAGCGGTATTTTCAGTTTTATAAATTTAAAGATTTTGAAACACATCAGAAGTTTTTGGCGCCGCTGCCGGGGATTTCAAAGTTGTTACGTAATCAAACTTTTAAAATATTTTTTAACATTCCCTCTTTTTCAAAAATTGCCATACAGTTTTTTGGCAAACTGACCAAACACTTTTCTCTTTGGATACATAAACGTGATTCCAACTCTCTAAAACTAGTTGAACCCATCTACCTGAACCTGAACGTACTCTAAATCGAAGACTTCATCGACGAAACAGAAGAGTTCCATTCGAACAAAGAAACAATCCACCTCAACAACCGAGAATTGTCTACGCGCCAATTCTCGACATCAATTACTTCCGTCACTTTCTAGATATACTACGAAATTACGATCCCATGGATGATGAACCCATATGGGCAGCCGACCGTGTTGTCGCTCCGACTCTCGGTTTTGCAATCACTATTCCTAAAACCGCAAACGAATTTGCCAATAAGGGTAACCACTTGACTCTTGTCAAAGGAAACCAATTCGATGGTAGAATCAAAACTGATTCTCACAAACACATTCATGAATTCCTCAAAATATGTGATATGTTTAAATACAGAGACACAGAGAATAAAGCCGTCCGCCTGATGATGTTTCCCCTATCACTCACTGGAGAAGCAAAAGCATGGTTGGATGAACTAAACGAAGGAACTATCAAAACATGGAATGAACATCGAACCGCTTTCATTAACCGATTCTTCCCCCCAGCTCTTTTCGATCGACTCCTCGGAGAAATCCGAGCCTTTTCCCAACATGAAAACAAATCTCTAACAGATGCTTGGCTCCGTATGAAAGAAATGCTCAGAAACTGCCATGGTCACAATCTGTCCAAAGGCAACATCATAAAAATCTTTTACCATGGTCTTAACGAAACTACCCAAGAAGTTTTAAATGCCGCATATGGTGGTATTTTCCTCTATGAAACACCAAATCAAGCTTATCAACTTCTCCCTTCTCTTATGAAAGACAAAGTCTTACTCAAGCTCGACTGGGATAAAAATTAAAAAACAAAACAATCTCTTTAAAAAAACTGTTTCTTTGGCGATGAAGGTAGCTGTAATTCTGAACACTGACAAATTTTTGGCCCGATGGAATGCCTTGACCATGAAAATAGATGCTCAGTATAAAGAAATTTCAATCCTCATTCGAAACCAAATCCTGGATCATAACGATCGATGTGATGACATTACCATGTCAAAAGAAGATAATATTATGCAAAATTCCGTCGTAACTCGTTTTTAAAATGATTACGTGATTCAAACCGAGATAATTAGCGTTCATGAGGGAAACAATTACAACCAGAGACAACTATCAATCTTACTCTGATGATAAACCCGACCTTCAATAAAACATACTAGTACTGATTTCATAACAAGCTCAGCATCTACCATTCTTTTGTCAAAGACACTTTTATAGATCTCAAGAACAAACTCGAAACAACAACCAAAAACCATCAAGCCTCAATTCAAAATCTCAAATCTACATTCGACAGATTTGCTGACAAACAATCTGCTTGACCTTCTGGATCTCTCCCTAGTAACACTCAGCCTAACCCAAAAGGTAGTTCATCTAAACCTTACCAACCACCACAAGCTCGAAACGAGCATGTGAATGTTGTATATACACAGAGTGATAAATCCTATGACCCACCAAATAAACCAAATGAACAAACAAACAATTCTAAAAGCCCTATCAACTTCGATAGCGATGATGAAGCTGATGACCCTACACCTCAACCTCAACCTAAAAATCCAAAACCAGTCAAAGAAACACCGATACCCAAACCATATAAACCAAAAATTCCATATCCTCAACGCCTTAGAAAAGAAAAAATAGAAGCTCAATATGAAAAATTCCACGACATGATCTGAGCCGTCCGAATCAACGTCTCTCTTGTCGATGTTTTAGCCGGAATGCCCAACTATGGAAAATTTCTCAAGGAACTCGTAAATAACAAACATAAAATCGAACAAATTTTTGTCGCTTTTCTAAGCGATGAAAGTTCCGCAATACTTCAAAACAAAGTTCCACCGAAACTTGGAGACCCCGGAAGTTTCCTAATCCCATGTAATTTCAACAAAGCTTTCTCATGTAATGCTTTAGCTGACCTTGGTGCTAGCATTAATCTCATGCCATATTCCTTATACGCAAAATTATCTCTTGAAACTCTCAAACCTACTGAAATGAGCGTAAGGTTAGCCGACCGATCAGTCCAATACCCTGTTGGAATAACTGAAAATATGCTCGTTGATGTTGGTAAATTCACCTTCCCCACCGATTTTGTTATCTTAGAAATGGAAGAAGACAGTAAAGTTCCCCTTATATTGGGAAGACCCTTTATTCATACTGCCGATGCAGTAATTTGAGTTAAACAAAAGCAACTCAATCTCGGAGTTGGGACTGAACGAATGATCTTTCATATAGACTGTGCAATGAAACATTCCTACTCAAACGATGACACATGTTTCAGTATTCACGTCATCGATGAAATCTTAGAAGAAGATTTCGATGCTCTTCTCGATGAAAGTAGTAAAATTCTCCATTCGATCGAAGGAACCATCCTCGAAGAAAAACTCTTTGCTGAATTTGATGAATTTATGGCAATGACTACCGATGAAAATTCTGAATCCGAATCAGACACTGAAGAACCACCATTTGAAAAGATCACCTTTAACACCGATTACAAGATCAAAACATCTCTTGAAGAACCTCCTACGGATCTTGAACTCAAACCTCTTCCTGATAACTTGGAATATGTATTCTTGGAAGAACCCTCTTTTCTTCCTGTATTTTGGCCCAGACAGATGTTGTAACCCCACAACATCCAAGTCCGACATAGTCAACGTTCTTCCCGGTGATAGCTAATCACCCAAAACGGGGAGTGTTTAATCCCAATATTCAAAAAAAAAAAAAAAAAGATCTAATTATAAACATTCGCGCTCACATAATACAATTAACAACTACATCATGGCAATTGACAGTTCATGAAAATGGGCTCAAGGAGGGTTATCGCTACTTAGGCAAACACTAATAGATATAATTTAAAAACACTTGCGTCCAATTTATAAAACAAAGCAATGTATCACCCCAAATAATAATAAAACAGTACAAACTGTATAAAGTGGGCTAATGAACCACCTTGAGTACAGATAGTCCAAATAATCCAGATAAAACGTCACGACAAGACGATATATGACAACCTATTTAAAATAAGGTCGTATCAAGTCCCAAGAGTACTTATGTTAATAACATTGAATATAATCTTATAGTTGTTATATCGTACTATCGTTCGGGCTATCATAATTAAAGAGGTCATGACATGACGTACGAGGAGTTAGGACACTTTAAATCGTAAATCCAACAACTCGTCGATACGTCATCCGAAGAGGCCTCATTATGAAACTCCCTAGTATTATAGCACTTTGATAACCACTCAATATTCTATATAGCATAATCACCGACTAATCGTTTTAGTAAAATAATATTTATAAAGTGAAAACGTTTATAAATATACTTTTCGTAAAATGACATAAATTGGTCGTTTTAAGTCCCGTTGATCGCGTTCTTACGACCACGACTTCGTAGTTCGCCGAGTGATCAAATATTACATTTGTAAGTTTTTGATTTTCTGCGATAATAGTGTTTTTACTGTTCACAACAGCTATTTTACTCGTTTTAAGGTTTTAATTAACGTAAAACCCGTTTTTGTCGTATCTTATTCGTTATAGCTCGTTTTTAGGCAATTCTTTCAGCACGTTCTCCGTAATTGAAAGTTCTAATCATATTATGGAAGTTTTAAAAAGTATAAGTTTTCTGTGTGAATAGTAACTTTTTTATAAAAATTGTTTTATAAAAGTATAACTATCTTAAACTTGTAAATGGCGTGAACTTCTTCGTTATTAATCGGTTTTTCGAGTTCTTTATGACCCATCGATCTTGTGACATGTAGTAATTTTATAAAATCATAAAAACATATATGTATTTTCGATTACAACAGCCCCTAAGATATTAGTTTCCAAAATGTGTTTAAACTTGTTTTATGATATTATTTAATTATATAGTTTACTTTAAAAACCTTATAACATATGTAACATATGTGATATCGTTAGATTAAATGTCCATGTAGTCCATATATTTTTCATTTGTCCATGATTAACAAGTTTAACAATATACTTTCCATTATTTCACATGTGAAATTAAGAATCCTATAAAACCCTAATTTAACCTAAGCATGTTTATACTTAATCCATAGGTTAACATACTTTTATATTTATTTTTCCATGTTATATATGATCATATGACATAAAAATAAGTACATAAAATCATAAACATAAATAATAACTCATTTTACATTAAAAAGTTTCTTATGGTGATTAAGCCATAATTAACATATAAACACATAAAATAAATGATAATACAAAGTATGGAGGAAAATTATGAAGCACGCTTAGGGAAGAAGTATAAAAGATGAGAATGAATGATAAACCCGTGTTTAGACTCAAACCAAGGAGCTTACAACTTATAAAACCTAGATTAGGTTAAACCCTAATCTTTCCTTTCTCCTTAATACTTGGCAAATGATGAACCAATGCTTGACAAACACCTTAGTATTGCCTTAGGATTTGATGTGTAAAAGGGTTGTATGAGATTGTATAAAAATTTTGTATGAGTATTGATTAAATGGAGTTATTTGAGCCGTGGGTTTTAAGGAGAGAAAGGGAGAAAAGAAAATGTGAACTTTTGTTAAGTGTTTTAAGAAAGGAAGAGTCACGATGCTATATATAACAAAATATCTAACGAACCTAAACCATGGTTACTTTCTAACCCTTGCTCAAGGTTAAGTGGTTTCTTATAATATCTAATATTTTATATTATGCTAGATAATTATAATATCTAGATATTTATAATATCTAGATATTTAGGGCAAGTTGATATCTCTTGGTCCTATCTTCAAAATTCGGCCACATACTCATATGTAGAATTGTATTTATTATTTTGGGTATTGGGTATAATCGTGGGTATTTGTTTAGGCGTAGTTAGGTTTTGATGGAACATCCGGAATGCCTAAACGGCTTTTTATCGTGAAACGAAAGCATTTACGTAACCAATAAAAATAAGATGAACAAAGTTATTAATTATCCTCATAATAATCATATAAGAGGAGGTATTGAAGAACAACAGCTTGAGCATCTTGTAGCTTTACTATATTCTGTTATTTTGTCCAACTCGAATGATAGAGGGTAAAGTGATTTAAAATGGATACGGGGTTCTTTCGTGTTAAAGACGTGAGGAATTTGTTTAGATGAGTATTCCCTTTGCTTTCTAGGGCGGATATTCCTACGAGGTGGGTTAAAAATATTCCGATTAAAGTTAATATTTTTGCTTGGAAACTTGCTCTTGATCGTTTGCCTACTCGAGCGAATCTCGTCCAAAGGAATGTCGTTACTGAATCGCAGTCGTGTCCCTTGTGTGATGTTATTCTTGAAGATACTTCTCACTTATTCTTCAATTGTTCTTTGGCTAGAGATGTGACGAGATTATTATGTCGCTGGTGGAATTTGGGAGTGCAAACTTTTTCATCGTATGCAGAATGGCTCGTTTGGTTCAATTCGGTTCGTCTTGCTTCTAATTTGAAGGTTATTTTGGAAGGTGTTTTTTATGTTACGTGGTGGAGTTTGTGGAATTTCCGGAACCAATTACTTTTCGTGAGTAAAAAGCCTCGTAAAGAGTCCATTTTCGATGATATTGTTTTACGATCTTTTTGTTGGTGTAAAGCTAGAGGTAGTTCTAAGTTAAGATGGGATAGTTGGATTCAACACCCATATTTGATTTCTTTGTAATTTTCTAGCTTCTTGCTAGTGTTTCTAATAAAGTTGCCGTTAAAAAAAAAGCTCTAGGAAAAAATGATAGACACTGTCGTTGACTAATTTTGAGGAAAAAATATTCATGTATTATAGATTCGAATTCGACATTGCATGATAGTGCATGTATGATTACTTTGTAACGTATTAGTGGCAATTATCATTATACGTGGTTATTTTCATCATTTTGCAATATCATAGTAGTATTATCTATACTACTTTATAAAACATTAGCCCATTTATTTTTAGAAGTCTTAAAAAATTGTAAGTAAAGAAGATTACTTTATTGGGAAAGATGTAAAACTATTAGAAAATATTCATCATACACATTTAAAAGCCTTAAAAATTCTTTAATAGCCAAAGGTTGTAACAGCCCAAAACATGTAACAACCAATTAAATGGTGAAGTTGTAACGGCCCATATACGTTTTTTAATACAGTCAACTTGTAACTGCTAACATTGATATTGTCATCAATTCAATCAAATTGTAACTGCTACATTCAGGTGATCCCTTTGTAATGGTCCATTAAACATCATTTAAGTGTAAACTACAAACTCAAATACGAGTATAAAAACCTAACACACTAACAAAATTCATTACACCATTTCCATCTCTCTATTTTATCTTTCTTAAAAACACAAACACTTTTATCTTTCTTTCTTCAAACCACCAAATTCCGCCGTCTCACATATTAGATTCTGCCGCCACCTTTTCCAACATCATGTGGCGTCAGCCGCTACCGCCATCATTATCTTCGCCGTCTGCCAAGCTAATGATCATGGCTTTGGAGGAATACGGGTACCAAAGCAGAAGAGGAATACATGTACCAAAGAAATGGAGGTCTTCTTATTCCGGTGACGTCATTTAAAAAAAAAGGTGATGAAAGTTTTGGAGATGAATGAAGAGGGTTTAAGATGTTTTGTTAATACAAATAATGCCTAAAAACGTTATTTATATTTTTCGACCTCTCAACGTTTTGATAATAACAAAATGTAAAAACGTTTACAATAAAAATAAATGTCTACAAATTATTAAATGTAAAATTTTATTTCTAAGATTAGTTATCACTTAAGGTATGAACAAACAAAATAATTAAGCATAATTAGTGATCAAAAAAATATTTTTCTCTTAATCCTCACTTTTAATTCTACAAAAGTATTTTTTTCAAAAATACTTGTACAAAATATTTTCTAATTAAAATAAAAGGTTTTATTAAAAACTTAAAATTTAAAATTCAAATTTTCTATCCAAAATGGAAGCCTCTACACCAGATACAATATTTCTCACAAAAAGAAAAAAAGGTGAGCGGAGTCTAGGCGGCGGCCCCCTTATAGGCCTGGCGGCCCCCTTATATATAAGAGACCGCCGGGACCGCCCCCAGAGAGCCGTTGGGATTCCCTGTCTATAAATACTGCTCCATTCCCAGCAGAAAAATATTTCCTCTTTGCACGAAATTTTTTAGTCTTTTCTTTCTCTCTCTAAACCTTTTTTTCTCTCACTAAAACTCTTGATCACTAACATACTTAGATCTTGTTTCAAGTGATCTAATCTATTCGTATCTCTTCCCTCTCATTCAAGTGCAAGAGAAGAACACTCGTATTCTTCAAAAAATGAAGTGTTAATTAGTGATCTCTTCTTTTTTCTTTCAAGTATCAAAACTCTATTGTATTTATCTTGTGTATTTGTGTGATTCGGATATCGTATAGATCCGATAGAGTAGATCTTTTGAGTGTGTATATCTTGTAAAGTGGTAGATTGGTTCTAGCTAAGATTAGGACTCGACATTTAGCTTAGTGTTGGAAAATAGCATAAGTGACGTGTAAACGGTTTTCTCCGCCTAAATAGAGCGTGTTGACTTAGTGAAATCTCGAGTCGGATACTCGGGGAGTGGAGTAGGACGAAAAGGTGCTTCATAGCCGAACCACTATAAAATATTGATGTCTTGGTTTGGTTGTTTCTTTCCTTATCTCTTTACATTATTATTGTTGATTATCGTGTTTTAGTTTAGATAGTTATTGCTTGTTCATATTGTGATTTGATTAAAAATATAACTCGGATCTATAGATTTTTGAAAGTAAACTTTTGAAACGTAAAACAAACGTGTAAACTATTCACCCCTCCACCCTTTCTAGTTTCCACAATTGGTATCAGGAGCAAGGTCACTCTATATTGTATTTTAAAGCTTGGATCGATCTATGGATTCTGACAAATATTTAGAAGGGCAATCTATGCAAAGACCACCACTCTTTGAAAGCGATAGTTTTATTTATTGGAAAAATAGATTCGAGACATATGTTAAATCAAAAGATCTAGATCTTTGGCATGTTATTACCAATGGTGATTTTCAACCTATTGTATAAAATCCGAAAACCAAATTAGATGAGGTTATCCCTTTTGAAAAACAAATCGATGATCTCAAAAAGAGACTTGCGAAAAATAATGAAGCAAAAATAGTTATTTACAATGCTTTGCCAAGAAAAGAATATGAAAGAATTTTCATGTGTAACACGGCAAAAGAAATTTAGAAAACTTTGTTAATCACCCATCAACGTAATAGCCAAGTTAAGATAATAAGATCGACCTTTTGGTTCAACAATATGAACAATTCGTCATTTCCAAAGACGAATCTATAGATAGTGCTTTTGCTAGATTTAATACTATTATTACTAGTCTTAAAGCTCTTGATGAAGGTTATTCTAGTAAGAACTACGTAAGGAAGTTTCTTAGAGCTCTACATCCTAAATGGAGAGCAAAGGTCACGGCGATTGAAGAGTCGAAAGACTTAACGTCACTATCTCTTGATGAACTTATCGGGAACCTCAAAGTTCACGAAATGATCATCAAGAAAGATTCTGAAATAGTCAAAGCAAAAGTTGAAAGGAAATCTATTGCTTTAAAGGCTAAGAAAGAATCTAGTGATGAAGAGTGTTCGACTTCCGGTAGTGAAGACGAAGAGTACGCCATGGCGGTAAGAGACTTCAAGAAGTTCTTTAAGAGAAGAGGTAGATTCGTAAGACAACCTCGGAACGACAAAAAGACGTTCCAAAGAAGCCGTGATGACAAGAACGGTAAAAGTGATAGAAAATGCTTTAGATGCGGCGACCCGAATCATCTTATTGGAGAATGTCCAAAACCACCGAAAGATAAGAACCAAAGAGCTTTTGTCGGAGGCTCTTGGAGCGATAGCGGTGAAGAAGATGATGAAAAGGTCAAAATAGTTGATGACTGATGATGAGAAGGTACATAAGATGAATAGTGTCTTGTAGCTCATGCATATCAATGTGAGGTATGTTCCGATATCATCCTACTTCAGTGATGAACAATTCATCAATTGATGATTAGCTTTTGAAAGGATTATGTTAATTATGACAAATTGAGTCTTAATGATAATCACTAAGGAACAAAAGGTCTACTAGCTATTTAGAACTATTATAGAAAAATGAGCTTAGAAATTTAAAGATAAATTGTCCATACTCATAGGAAATTTAATAGGAGTTTGTATCCGCGATTGTGCCAAAGATTTCATGCACTTAAAATATTGAGAATGAAAAAGCTCAAGATGGGAATCCAACTAGATTAAACCAATATTAATAAAGAGTTCCACATTGCTTAAATGAAATGTTAAGTAATCAAAAACACCTCCCGGTGATAATTTAGGTTTAGGGTTTTTATTCACTCTGAACGCATCTTCTAGTGGAAACTAAAAAATAAAATTTGTGAAAGTCAGAAAAAGGCGTATTTCTGATGGATGGTCCCCCATAAAACTATGGCACCCCGCCTAAAAGTCAAGGACAGGCACCCCAATATAAATATCGGCAAACATTTGGAAAAACAATACTGGGTACGTGCTTAATTTGACACAGTCTTTTTTACCTTAATAAAGAGAGCCTAAATGACAAATACGGACATAAATGCCAAATTTGTTTGTTTTGACTTTGTAATACTGTGCAAGGTAAGGGTATATTCTCATAAATGACAAAAACAAAGCCACAAATTGACAAAACCAAGACGGATTATGTATGAGCGTAAATAAAGTTCAAAGTCAAAGTCACACAAGTCAAAGACCAAAGCGAATACCGAAGAAGAAATTCTTATCAGGCCAACTGGTACCCAAGTTTAATGGGCCAAACCCAGCCATAACCTTTTTGTATAATTAAAAGCCAATAGTTAAAAGCCTAAACCCTTTTCTATACATAAACCCGGCCAAAACCTAAACATATAAGCCCATTAAAAATTAAACCTTACACCCTTAAAATATTTTGACACCACAAGTCCCTGGAATTTTACACCGTTAGTCCTTAAGGACTAACATGGTTAGTCCTTATGATTAACACTTACCCATGCCCTTAAACACCCGTTAAACCAGTTATCCCCGCCAAAACCAGTTAAACCCATTTCCGCCAATTGTAAAATACTATTCATCTGTTTACTTTCCCTCGGACCTATGCTTCCAAAAACCAAACCCCCATCACTATCCTCTAACCCCACTTCATTAAAACAGCCACCAATTCCACATGGCCAAACTCCCATAAGTTCTTATTTGTAGATGAACAAAACACAGAATCCATGCTCAGATTATACTACTTGGTGACAAGAAAAATTAATGGCTAAGTGTGAGAGATGGCTTCGAGCTCACTCACACAAGAAACACACCTTCATTACTGGAACTTTCTAAGCCATATATAAAATCTAATACCACTATTTTCATCAATTCTAAACACTCAAAAAAACTACCCCCAAACAAACATACCAAACCTCAAAACCACTAAAACCCTACCAACACCTCAACAATACCAAAAACCCTCCCAATACCACAAACTAAACCATCCCAAACCTAAAACCTAACCCACCATAAAAAATAACCAATCCTAAAACATCACATACCCCTAAAATAACCAACAAAACCTTCACACCAAACCATAAACCCAACATACCACACACTAAAACCACCCCACACATAAACATAAACAAAAACCAACCCCACAAACAACCTAAAACATTCTCACCTCCCACCCATCCCTTTCAACATTTAAATACCACTCCACATACTCTCAATAATCACTCAAAATCATCCATATAACTCAATAAATCTCCTTCCAAACATACCTAACCCCCCACCAAAAACACTCAACAAAAACATCCAATCATCACACCATAACAATACATACAACAACAATCCAACATAAAATCAAAACATACCAACACAATCAAAAAATAAATATAACATCCAAAACCTACCCAACTCACCAATAAAAACCACCCCCCATATTTTTACATTAATTATTAGTTCAATCAAACCCCAATCACCACATAACATCAACTAACACCACTCAACAACAATAATTCAATAAACAAATTACCAAACCAACACATAAAACCACATACAAAATCAACATTCAAAAATCTCAATAAAATACTCCAACCCATCCTTCAATTCCACAAACCCTTTTTATCAATTCCCCCTATCCCACCAAGCCACTAACTCATATAAAATCTACCACACCTAAGAAACCCCACACCAATCCCCCTCAAAAAACTAATAAACTCCACCCTAATACCCCTAAAAACCTTACAGTCAACATAACATGTATCCTCTGTATCCCATCTCACTAAGATTGAACCTCACTGTCTTATGTCCCACACTAAAAATCTCTACCCTTGTTAAAAGACTGTACCACACAATCGTACCTAAAAACTAGAGTACCTGTACAAGAAACATACCTCCCAACTCAAAGAATTATAGAGATCACCATACCCTCATTGTCGTCATCAGAGTCACATCTAGCTATCTTGATAAAGAACAATGCGATAACCCAATTGAGACCACGTACCTACCACGCATCTATTGTATAAGTCAGTGTCACCTCTAATCTCCAGAATCCCTCAGTTCTCAAGAAATTAAAGCAGAACCCAGAAACTATAAAGTCCACACCTTCTTATCCTCCATCTCCGATAAGACAACTATCCACACTGTACAGTGTCCCACCCGTCCATAAAGAGTAGACCGATCTAACCGATATATAACCCACTACCTGTGATGACCTGTGAATCGCGACGATCATGATAGAGAGTGTATCAAATATTGCAGAAATTGTAGCAATATCAGACTCAAAATATCCCCACCAATAAGATTTACTATACGTATCAACTCTACGAAAGAGACATAGTAGAATTCTACAAGAGAATCCATGAACACAGACAGTCTCTCTCTAGTTGACAGAAGACCACTGATCTAAATTCCCCACCCAGTGACATACGGTCCAAAAATCCTACCTATCACAATCACAATCATGTGTGTTAACCGCCAGTCAGATATAATGTCAGTAATCTGTGCAACGATCGTCGTGTCATATAATGTCCAGAAAAAAGAGTCATGAGTACAATGTGTCACATCTAATCTACAAAGTCTAAAGTGGTGTTCTGGAAAATGACCTTAGAATCAACTACATTGCAAAGTAACACCAAACGCCTCAAAAATTTGAGTACAAATAATAGAAGTACACTAATGACCTATCAAGCTCGTACCATCCAAAATACTCTACCCTACTACTCATACTAAACAAGCCTAAAAATGTAACCAACCTTACCACTATGTAAGTTTGGACTCCCTCTCTAAACAACTAAATTGTGTACTAGACCATACAAACTGTAGTCTCTCGTCCCACATATGCTACAAATCCCTCAACCTCTCTACTCACCACACACTTCAATCCCTACCACACATCATATACGTGACAGTGTGTCTCTAAAACAGTCCATCTATCATCAATTGTAAGTACCAAACCTTCCTAATGACCGCTCTCAGAGAGAACAACAGCATATGATAGAGAGAGTACAACAGTATCTCTCAAGTGTGATTAGAAGAAATACACCCAATCATATGTTCCTAGTGACTCAATCAACAATAATAAAAATCATAAATCTACATCAAGTAACCTTCAGTAAGTCTATCCTCCGCTGCACAGACAATACCTCCATAGTCTCATCAAACATTTATGAATCTATCACACAATATAACGTTCTGAAATTACCGTAAATCCCATGTCATGACAGTTATAGAAAATCCTAGTGTCCCATCCGCATTAATATCTAACAATATGACACTCATCTCAATTCACACTGATCTCTCAAATCACAGACATAAGAAGATGAACGTCTCTCAGACTGAAACAGGTGTATATAAGAATGTATAACCCATATCTCCGTGACTGAAATATTATGTAATACATCAGTCCACAGAAATAACACAATACAACTAATCCTGTACCTACCTACCAGCACATGTTGTACTGCAAGACCCAAGAGAAAGACATAAAACAGAGCAAGTGTGTATCAGACTTGAATACTAAAATCAGATACCCTATAAAGACCTCAAAGTCCATCTAGTTGTTGCTACAAATGAAAAGTTCTCAGCAGAGTCCATCTGTCAGACTTGAGTACAAGACTAGTGTTCTACTTGAACTTAAAAAACGAATAGTCTTCTCAGTAACATATACGCTGCCCCACCTACTCTGTGTAGAATATCATCATGTGTCATCATGTATACACTATCCAAGAGATCTAAAGATCTACAAAGATATACCCCATCAGACGATACACACTACAACATCTCACCCTCTAACACATGTACCTACTATGTAGAGTGCCCTCATAATCTCTCTCACAGAACATATATCGAACTTACAATAAACCTAATCCTATCCGACATGAAGATGACTATACCACCTAGAGAACTACTCCCCTTCTCATGCTACTGTAAATCTAGACACTCCCACAACTCACATCTAGACACAACTAAAGACTAAGTGACCATACTCAATGAGTCTCCAGATACGCCGCTCCAGAATGAACTCCTAAGTTACACACACATGTACTACCCTATGAATCTATGATAAAATATATCTCATCGCGTCTAGAAAACAGTAGGAAAGAAATATAGACTCACCATCGAGAACACTTAACTCTCTCACTGTGTATCAACCAGTGAACCTCCCACTTAGATCTATCGCTCATCAAATGTTCATCCCTCATCTATCTGCAAATCTCATACAACTATACTGACTACACTACCCTACATTAAATTATATCTGAATTTAACTGTCACCCCACCCACTCCTCACACTCAATAATATATACTCTCTATTTGCCTCCGCCCCAAACCAAGAGGAAAGAAAGAGTAACCTGCACACACACAACCTAGACTTATGACTCTCCTCTCACTCCTTACAAATCTTTTACCTGCCTAATCTAGCTCACCGTCAAACAATACTATGAGAATCCAGAGCTATAAATCACTACAAGAATTATATATAGTCTTTCAACTGAAAGACTCCCACACTCATATGTCACTGCAACTATCTAAAGGTAGTGATTGAAAGCAACACAACCCGAACTTCCTATACCCACTACAACATCCCCAAACAATGATATACAATCCCGCTAATCCAACAACTATCCTCGCACACTAGTGTAAGTTACACCTATCCTTGCCACACACCATGACAACACCCACACAATAAACTCCTTGTCATGATTAAGAGACTACACAGCACTCTTCATCATCGCTCCCACTCCACCCCCATCTCACTCACTCGCTCCAGCCCCTACACTCCAATCTCACTCACACTCACCATCACCTTAACTTAACCTAATAAAAGTAAACTATACAATCCACTCCTTGTCAAAAAACCAAGAATCCTTTGTGTGAGAGATCTCACCTATTGAGAAGTCGTCGTGTTCAACAATCCAATATCTAGATAAATCAAGAACTACCACCAATATAGAAGATGTCCCTGTCAACCAATCAAAAATATATACTACATAGATAATCTCTATGTCATCCATACAGTCAAATACTACTACAAAGACATACTATACACTCCCCTATACACCAACAACAAGATAAAATGTGCTGTGTCACACATTCCACTCATCATACCTTAAGAATGACATGAGTCACAAACAAAACTCATCCTATCACGTGTAAATTGCAACCCACAAAATACACTTCTAAAAGAACTCACTACACAAAACCAAACCCTAACATTCCTCAAATTGCTCAAGTCATCATCTCGTCTCCACAAAAACTGTCTCAAAAGGTGAATAGTATCTCAAATGTAACATACACTTGGAACTACACTCTAATCAGACCGAATCCTCTGCTATGATCCACTCCAAGAACCGCTAATCAAGAACCTTGTAAGAACAGCTGTCAAAAACAAAGCTAAAATAACTACCACACAACCCCATATGTCTCACTCCTCATCATCAGCGTTGTTGCCCTCGTCAATGCCTCGAAAATCAAAATTATGATTACCTAATCACAACAATACACTCATCTAAGTACCCATCCCATATAAGTATCCTCTTAAAGATAGACTATACTAATATCCCACCCACGCCAAACTATCACATACAAAGATTCTCTGACACTGACAAAGACTTCCCCTGACACAATATTCTACCAATGTTAACATCATTCAGATGTACATGAGTTATCTCAAGAACTCAAACACATAATAAAACAGTGTTGCAACGGAACAATAGTATCACCTCCATCCTCATACAATGTAATGAACTATACTATATCAATGTCATCTAAGACTACCATGTTAATAACGTATGTGTATCCCCCCCATCAAAGTCTAGTGTATTCCAAGACTCCAAGAGTGCCTGTATCTGATACATATTGTAACACCCCGACACTATAAACAAACCCAGTTATCAAACCTCAAAAGTGATACTGTACACAAAAACTTGACAAGATATAAATATACCATACATAGAAATCTCTCCTTCTCATCTCCTGTAGATATCCACACCTACTCGCCCCACCAACACCAATCCACGTACTCAGAAGATAAGATAAATACTATATACTGTGTGTACCGCTCCACGAAGATTCCTTCCAGCTCCCCTCTACAAGAATCAGATTCCTCCCCTTACTATCTCTACAGATTAACCCACTCTCCTCAGCTCCTACAATAAAGATAGTCCCCTCTCTCCTGCACACCCACAAAGTCCCTCTTAGTCAATATACAGATGTGTGTGTATATGTGTACACCACACTCGTCACTATAATAAATCCCCCCAACTACATAATATACTGTGCACATGAATAAATATATAATATTGCTCCCTCTATCATCGCCACCTCACCCCGCAAACTATGTACTACCCCCATCACCAATCGATTTCTCCCACAGACTGCCATGTACATACGTGTGCCAAGAACGATGTGATTGCACCGTCTCTCCCAAAGAATACACCTACTGTGTGTCCATATTGCCAATGTTCCCCTCCCCCCAATGTCCCTCATCCTGTCTCTCTCTCTCCATCTTACCTTGACTCTAGTACCTAATCCCCCACCTATACACTCTACGCCTTACTGCGTGTCTATCCCCATCAGAACTCTACAAGAGACCCCATAGAACACCGTTAGTACAGACAACCTCATAGACTCATCCCGAAGCTAATAGTCCTCACCTCCACGTCGTCAATAAACGCTACACTAAGTCAAACCCCCCCATGATACGACCGACTCCAGATAGAGACTCACAGAGTCACTACATACACATAAATAGACTCCCCTAGTGACTCAATTAGAGAGTCCAACCGTTCCTCCCGCTATCTAATGAGCCTAACAGCAACACCTCCGATAACATCATACCCCCTCCTATATTTACGGACATCCACACTATAACTTCGCCCCTAACTAAATAAAGCATACTCTCACACCCCCATACCTATTCACATCTGCACATAACACATCATCCAAAGTCACAATCCACACACCACTACCCTCCCACCAAGATCCACAACCCACCCTTGTCATACCCCCGTTGTCACTTGTCAAGATCTCCCCCTAACTACTCATCACCGTTTACCCCTGTTAATCCCACTTACACCCTCTTTAAAGTAAATGACACCAGTATCCATATATAGACCATCACTTCCCCACATTCACTGCTACTGTATGTATGAGATGTTTACTACTCATAGTAAGATACTACTAAGTCTGTGTTAATAAACTCTCACCTAGATCCAACACTCCAAATAGTATCACTACCCTCTCACCTCTAACCACAAACTACACAAAGTGTGTGTCCTCATTACATCCTACCCCATTAGACAGAGATCAATAGTCTATTAGTATAAATACAAAACCACTCGTTCTATCAAAAAATAGAATGTGCGCACTCTATCGCCCCACACTCTGTCTACCAATAAGACTGTTGTGTGATATCAATAAGTATAACAAACCCTAAAATACCTCATTCAACAACCAATATCTCCAACCTCTCATATGCTATCTGTACAGATTGCCCTCTAATGTAACCCTAACCACTGCTTACATGAAAAATTTTCCAAGTCTATTGTCACTGGATGTCTGACCTACCACACCTCCACTAGTAAACGTATCTAGAACTACAAAAAACTAAATAACCTATCTCCAACACGAACCCCGCTTGTACTCCCCATCCTTGTGTGTGTCTTCATCCTTCATGTGCTCTACTCGTGAACCTCAGTGCCAACACAACCAGTAGAACACTCATTTATATCACAACAGAACCGATGTCCTTATGATCGATATCTCAATATCTACGTATCAAATACGTTCGTTAAGTCACACTCTTCACTGTACTACTCTACGAAATGCTACACATCGCCTACCTTTCTGATGATATCAAGCCCATATTATCACACACACATACTCAATTCCTCAAACCCAACATCAAAAACTGCTACTAAGTAAACAAATAGTCCCACGTGTCATATCCCTCTGTCTATGTCTCCGTCCACACGAATCCTATAAAGTATCCCATCCACAGATGTCAGAGAATATCTCTCCGCTCTCATATAGATCTCACGTACCCCTCCACAATCCAGTATGAACCAATGTGTCCAAGTATATACACCCTCAACTCTAATATCTCCCATCTCAAATAACCACATGTCTAGACCAAAGACACTCTATGCACATTGACACTCAGACAGTAGACCCCTATCCTCTAATGTCCATATACACTTAAATGTACCACAAAGAGTTGTCTACAATCCTTCATCTGAAATAGAGAGAGATCAATCATGTATAGTATAAACGTTCTACCCCTCAATATCCATCCCCGCGATGACCCCACGCTCCGCAATATGCAAATTGTCCTAATACAACTAGTGCTAGAAGAACAAAGTGATAAAGTCAACTCCCCATAATCCCCGGTAAATTCGTATAGACAATATATGTGGAGATATATAGTAGTTAGATACCTCTCCACTACCTCCCTCGATAAGATGTCATAATTAAACTAGATGCTACGTGTATAAACACAGAATATACACACCACTGTCCCTCTCAGATAAATGTAGACTATCCGATAACGATAGTATTAACCAGTATGATCTACAAATGTCAAAGAGTGAATAGATCTCACGTAATCACAACCCAGACAAGTTGTCACGACAAGAACATATCCCCATCAATCCTCTCCAAAGATTTATACAAAAGATCAGCATGCCATGAAAAAATCACAATCAACCAACACTGGTCTCTCCTACTGAATACTTTCACGTGACCCTACCTATTATGTCTTCACACCCCATCACTGGCCCCTCGACTCACAAATCACTAAATCATTATGTCTCATCTCCTACTTATATGACTAAAATACAATAGATAAGAATTCGTAAATAAAGACCAAGTAAAGTCTAAAATTCTGAAAAATCAAACATATTATGTCAAAATGTTTATAATGAGTTCCCTGTAATCACCATATGTTATGAAGTGCCATATACGCTATAGAGTATAGACTGTATCTACTCATCTGAAACGCTCTACTATCCTTCCTCCACGATTTGCCGAACGAATGTGTCACCTACAATCTATCATCTAGAATCGTCTACCGTGTAACACTCATTAAATACCACTACATGTTACGCACTCTTCCTTATTATCCAATCTACATCTTGCCTATAGAGTGTATCCTGTCCGCTCCTCTGTATGTCCTACCTATTCTCTAACTGAACTATATACTACTCCCTCACAGTTCCCGAACTACTATATCTAAACTCAACGTGTAACTCCCAATGTTCCCAAAAATAAGTCCCTGAATATTACTGCTCATTAAGAAGAGAAACTACCACCCAAAAACAGAATATAAGCAAGTGTCTCCTTTACCTTATAGAAGAAATACTCAAACTTAGTACTAATACGAGAGCCACTCGTAATAAAGCAAGTGTGTGTTATGTGCATACGAGAGTGAAACATGTCATCACATCATCAAAACAACTAAGCCGAACTTCTCTCCTTAGTAAATACTACCGACACACATGTCATGACTCCCCCGGAAGTGCCAGATGAACAATCGTCTCTGGTTTAAGTCCATATCATCTTTTGCATGAAATATCTAATACAGAATTAGTTTCACACCGTTATTACATTTCATGTTGTGTAATATCTCACATATATACTCGTCCTTCTTCTCCACGCTCTATGATATTTAACACTTAATTTAAATACCAACTGAATATAGTCACACTTTAGATCTCTCATATAGAATCTTTACCTGAACCAATACATCCTGCAACCCATATATTCAGATCGACTTCATAGATAACAAACTTTGTTTTCAATATCAATAACTTACAGCTTGACGCCTAGCTCAGTATTGAATTTCCACATTTTGTTGTCAAAATATCTCACTCTATCTAATCATCGAACTGTGTGATATAGACAATCATCTAAAGATTCATATATTCGAATATCTCTCTCAGAGGTGTTAGTGAAAGTCTAGAGAATCTGTTGTTCGTTACAACTGAGTTAGTCGATTGAAAGGCCTTTAAGTCATCTTTCAGCATCCATTATATTATCATTCTGGTATGGGAGATCGTAGGATTGAAACTTATAATTTAAAATGTATACGGTGTCCTGTGAGATCTCTAGCGTAATCCCAGCAACAAATTACTACTCATAATTATAGAATACGAGACTAATCTAAGATCTGCACAACCTTATAAAGAAGAAAGTACAATGCAATTGTGCTTAATATGTCTATTCTACTAAACTCTGTGCCGTATACACATACCCCTGAATACTCTCTTGAGTCAAATATAAACAAATCAGATCCATGTTTGCAGCCTTAAGATAGATCTCAGTAAAACCAATATATGTGACCAGTTTCATTTCTATGCTAGACGTTGTTACCTGTGTTTCAACATCTACTAGAAAAACACTCATCCTTTTGTAACAAGAAGTCAGTAGAGAACTCTTCCTACCTCAACAAAAATTATCCCATAATAACACTATATCTTACCAGATTTAGAAACCGACGAATCTCAGATATTCCCATAAATAGAAGATCCACTCTACATAAATGTCATTATATGTATCTCATATAGTCTCCATCTGCTGATATTAGGATGTGACGCATTTCATTACGAAATTCACTTGACTTTTGACAACATACGCACACATGCTTATGAGTGTCAGGATATGAGGATGAGACATCAAATATTACTTTTTGGTTGAAAAATACCCCCTAAAATACCTGCAAATGTTTCACTAACACTCGAAAATGAGATATTTTTTATTGTTTTGAAGTTTTCAGGTGAAATGTAGGAAAGTGATGGTATGTGCTTAATTACACATACCTTTTATCTAATAAAACGACCCCAAATGACCAAAAACAAACATAAAATGCCAAATATATGTTTGTTTTGCTTTGTATATTGTGCAGGTAACGGATATTCACTAAAGGACAAAAACGAAGACAAAACCAACAAAACCGAGCACGGGATTGGAAAGAGCGTAAAAAGTCAAAGTCAAAGTCAGAGTCAACAAGTCAAAGACGAAGCCAAAACCGAAGAAATCTTATCAGGCCAACTCGTACCCAAGTTAATGGGCCAACCCAGCCCAATAACCCTTTTTGTATAATTAAAAGCCCAAAGTAAAAGCCTAAACCCTTTCTATACTAACCCGGCCCAAAACCTAACATATAAGCCCATTAATACTTAACCATACACCCTTAACTCTTTATTACACCACAAGTCCCTGGAATTTTACACCGTTAGTCCTTAAGGACTAACATGGTTAGTCCCTTATGACTTAACACTATTACCTCATTCCCTAACACCCGTTAACCTGTTATCCCCAAAACCCAGTCAAACCCACTCTCCCGCCAATTTCAAATACTATTCATCTGTCACTTTCCCTCGACCTCTGCTCTAACAAACAAAACCCCATCACTATCCCTCAACCCCACTTCATAAACAGCCAATTCCACCTTGGCAATCCTATAAGTTCTTATTGCTTGATGAACAAAACAAAGAATCAAGGGCCCAGATTATACTACTTGGTGACCAAGAAAATTTGATGGCTAAGATGATGGTTTCGAGCTCACTCACACAAGAAACACACCTTCATGACCTAGAACTTTCTCAAGCCAGTTATAAAAGAGAAGACCACTAGTTCAGCAAAGGAGATCTAGCTTTTTTTAGTACTTTATCTTATTGTAATTTCAGCTTTTCCTAGTTTTTAAAGTCTTTTCAGCTTATTATACTTTTTAAAGCCTTGAACTCTTTTTAAGTTTAATGAAATTTAAGTTTTTCAGTTAAATCATGTTTTTATGTTAATGCCAGTTTATGCTATGAAAATGTTTGTTAATCTCTTTTAAGCTCTCATTTAAGCTGTTTCACTTAAGTAATATAAGCTTTCCCATAGCCTATATTGTTTAAGTCATTTTTACTTAAAAATCTGTCTTAAGCTTTTATGGAAGATAAGCCTAACATGGAAGGGCTTATGGGATTGTACTAGCTTCTGCTAGACCTTGTTGATAAGCTCTTTTAAGCATGTGTTAGGCTTGTTTTGAGCAAAGGCTTTGGTAAGCTCAAAAATCCCTTTTATAGCTTATATTCTGCATTTGCTGATCTACTGCTTATTTCTGTCTTATTATTGCTTATGTTTGCTTATTCTGTCCTTATAAATGCTTTTTATGTTTGTGTTATGACTTTTAAGTCATTAGAAATTGTTTTCATAAAAACTGTCTTATTTTTGCTTTAAACTGCTTATTCTACTACTTATTATTGTCTGGAAATTACTTATTTGGTCTTTATAATCATCATGTTTAATCTGTTTTTAGATTTTATGGCTTTTTAAGATCTGTTTGTAGCTTAAAATAAGGATTAGATTCTTAAAGGGGTGTTTGGCACAAGCAGCACTAACTAAGGTTAGTGCTGTTTGAGTCATATATGTTTTTAAAATCTAACTTGACAAGCTCTTTTTAGTTGTTTAAATCAGTTGTCAAAAGTTTTTAAGGTTTAGAATTAAGTTTTAAGTTTCAGTTTATCATTTGTCAAAATCTATAGTCTTCAAACTTTCTGAAACTGCTTAAAATTAAGATTTGGTGGTCAAGTTTTTTTTTTTAAATGGTTAAACACCACTTTTAGATTTCATTTTTAGGATAGTTAATGAATGCTTTAGGATCTGATTTTTGTTGCATAAGCTCATGGTAGTATGAGCTTAATCTGTTTGGGCTTGTTAAAGTATTTAAACATCATTTAGTAGTTTAAAATTAGGGCTGCAAAAGCCATTTTGTCATTTTTATAAAAACTCTTGAAAAAATCAAAAACATAGATTTTAGTTTAAACTACCTTTTTCAAAAGCATTTTTATAGCTTGTTAATCATTCAAAATGTTTAAATATTCCTTTTTCTTATAGCTTGTAGTGTTAGCTTAATTTGTTCTAACTTTTTTAGGTTTAGATGATAGCTTTTCTAGTTTAAAAAGTAGCTCAAAAAGTGCTCTTTAGGCTGTTTGGTTCCTTTTTTTAGCCAAATTGCTTATTTACTTATCTGAGTATTTTAGCTGTTAGGTTTGCTTAGATTTTGTTTAGATATGCTTATTAAGCTAGGTTTAAGATGCTTGTAGCTTATTTGGCTTAGGGTTGAGCTTATTTAAGCTTATTAGCTATTTCAGTTTAAGTGTCAAAAGCCTTAGCTTTTAAGTCAATTCAGCTTATTCTAGCTTATTTAAATGCTTATTTTGGGATTAGTTCAGCTTATTAGGTCTAGGTAGTTAGCTTATTTTAGCTTATTTGTTTTCCATTTGTTTTTTAAAGCCTAAAAAGACCACACAGTTTTAGCTTTTAGCCTTAGCTTAAAAACCAAGTCTGTAGCCTTTCATAAGCTATTTTCTAGCTTATTTTAAGTTTTTATAAAAAGTGTTTTTCACAAAAGTTGCTTATTTTCAAGTTTTAAAGCTTTTTTCAAAAAGAAATTTTCAAAAAAAATGCTATGTCGTATAGGGAAGCCCCAGTTTCAAACCTGGGACCTCAACCTTAACTGCATAGCATTTTAACACCACACTCCACTACCACTCGCCATTGGGTCTTTTTCGTTTAAAGTTTGCACAATTTAATATTTAACACCTTTTTAGCCTTTAAGCTTAACAACCCTTTTTAGCTTATTCCAATAAGCTATTAAACCCAATTTATTTTTCTTAAGATTAGAATAGCTTAAAGTAATTTCTGTAATTTTTTTAAAATTTTGAAATTTTTTTAGTATTTTTAATTACTTTTTTAGACTAAAACTGTTTTTAATTCATAATAAAAAAAAGTAAAAAAAAATATAATTCTTTTTTCTAAAATTATTTTTAATCATTTAGGACATTTAAAAATTAAATTTACATTTGTAGGGTTAAAATTTTAGAATTTAGGTTTTTAAAGCACGGGTTTAGGATCCCGTTAGCGTTTTCGTGCTTTAACCTTAATTGCTTTAGTTTTTTTAGCTTGCCTTTACTTGTTTTTTTGCATTTTATTAGTATAAATAGAATCCAAACCAAATCATTGAATCATTCAATCACGCGATCACGAACGTAACCTCGATTCTCAATTCACACCTTGTCGGGACACGACTCGGGAAGGTTTTTTTTGGTTTACTTTGGTTAAAAGTAATCTCTTTAAAAGCCTTACGGAATACTTACTCTCTCTTATTATTTGGTATTTTGGTTATATATTATATATATGTATTAAGCAATTATTATATATATTTATGTATAGTTAAAAGTAAATCAATTTTTGGCGCCGCTGCCGGGGAGGTTTTTGAGATATTTAGGTTTTTAAAGCCGGGGTTTAGGATGCGGGTGTAGCGTTAGATGTTGTAGCTTTAACCTTAATTGCTTTAGTTTTTTTTAGCTTGCCTTTACTGGTTTTTCTTTGCATTGTTATTAGTAATAAAATAAGATATGCCTCAATACCTAATCATTGAATCATTCAAATCATCTTCAGGCGAGCACACGCAACGTTGAACCTCGATTTCAATTCGACACATTGTACGGGGACACGAGAGGACTCGTGGAATGGTTTTTTTTTTTAGGTTTTAATTTGTTAAACAGTAATCTCTTTAAAAGCCTTATGGAATACTTACTCTCTCTTCTTAATTGGTATTTTGGTTATATATTATATATATGTATTAAGCAATTATTATATATATATATATATATATATATATATATATATATATATATATATATAACTTATATATGGGGCTAACTATGACTGGATTAATATGAATTAGTGACTCAACGCCACCTCAACGATGACATGGCGCAAACAATGCTGACATGGACACTTTTTTGTGATTAAATTTCGTAAGTTTCTAAAAAAATGTCCAAGCCTAGGTTCGAACATGGGTCACCTCCTCCACAAACAAGGTTCTCTACCAGTGGAGCAACCATCAATTTGTGATACACAATTGCATTTCCTTATAGATATTCAACTGAGAATATTAAAAGGTCCTTCATCTACAATTTTAGGATTTATACATATCCATTCCCTAATTATAGTTTTTAACTTAATCTAAAATACATCATATCTTTTTGAAACCCTAATATCACGTATTCTTTATTTCATCATAAACCCTAATAACCCAAGATTTTTTCTTTTCTTTCAGGCTTGAGGACATGCCCATGAATATACAATCAGAAGCTATATGATCTTTTGACATCCCGTAACTGTATCTTTTTCACAATATGACAGTTGTTATTGTCTGGAAGTTGCTTTAGAGAGAGAACTTTGGGCAACAACAACTATAAATGAGGAGGTTTTGAAGACCATACATGTCATCTTCTCTAACTTCCCAAAACTAGATGCCTCTGAGCCTGTGCATACCCACTAATGTATCCCTCAGTGTAGGGTGTTTGCGCGAGTATAGTTCCATTGTTGAGAATAAATATTGCAGTTGGATAGGTCATCCCTAACTCAGTTTCGCAATTAGGCTCTTTACTTTTAGGGTATAAATATAATATATTTATGCTAGAAATAACATAATTATTATATCTAATAACTCGTATGACTCTAATTTATCGTAATAGACTCACTGTTCTTGTGCGCTCGATGAAGCAGAGAGATGTCTATGCTCAAAGCCGCTATATAATATCGTGTGATCTGTAGAGATGAGCGCCCCGCTCTTAAGGCAACTACTCGGTTTCGCAAATTGCTTTCTATAGGTATATATATGCTACTTTTGTATTTTATATTTGGTTGTGAGAAGTAGTCTTGCAAAGATCTATATTAATGAATTTTGTTTTGAAGAATGGAGCCCACCAATTGAGGAAGATATACAAAGGATTTCCCACAACTTCAGGTAATTTCACTTGCTGCTTCTAGCCTTCTATTACTATTTCTCTTTATTATTCTATTAACTTATCTTACTTTTGCATTGGTTTGAGGCTACTTGGGCACTCACAAACATTGCCTCCGGAACATCCGACAATACGAAGGTCGTAATTGATCACGGGGCAGTCCCAATTTTTGTTAAGCTTCTAGCTTCTCCAAGTGACGATGTACACGAGCAGGTAACCCATCTATGCTGCTATTTTATTGTGGAAGTGAGATAATCTATTTGGTTGAGGGTTTAAGAATGAGGGAATGTAATGATGTTTGGTTTGAGGTACATATATATCATTATTAAATAAGTAATAATTTGTAAACATTATCATTTGTAGCCGTTTATTGGTTGTGGGATGGAATCATGATCGAGGATTACATACATCTTTTTTATATAATTATTGGTCTTAAATAATTATAAGAAACTATTTAGAACCATACGTATGGTTTAATGACTTGTATTTGACATACATTTATTGTTGTTAGAACTGTATTGATAATTTGTGGTTCATTACCTTTTGTTACAGTATACGAACCCTACTACTAGCTTCACCATTCCTACATATATCAGGCTATGCCTGGTCTGGTGTAAAGATACACACCCAGTAAGCAACATGCATCTTTATGGTGCATGTGAGTCGATGTTCAAGCCTGACATGGTATGTCTCTATATTCCTATTTCTTTTCTTTCAATTATCTTGCTGCTTTCTATAGCTTTTTGTGTAGTTTTTTGCATCTGGCAGTGTGCAAATATAAATATGAGCATGTTTGGGATCTGGTCTTTGAGGGTGCTGAGCAGTTGAAGATGTAATGTAGTAATGTTGTGTTATCCCTCATCTTGATATGAAAGATTAGACGAACCTGACGCATAGGTACATACCAACCGCTTGTCAGTAAAATCGATCTAATATTGAGCGAGGATATGTACATGGATAATGAATGATATCCTCGAATCTCACACTAAGGTTATGAACCTCTTGATAAAAGGATCCGTTTTGTGTGTAATTAGGTTCTTGTCAGCATAAAACTATTGCTTGCAAATTTGCAATATTCATTTGTATTAAATACATCTTACATGACTTGCAATACTGTCTTCATATCCAGGAATTGTGTTTGTTGGTCTTATGATGTCGTATTCTGTAACTGTGGCATTCCCTTCTCTTTTAGGATTATCCACCTGGTGTGAACATCCTACCCATGGGAAGCAGAAAAGCAAAACCTTTTCTTACAACAAATTTGATTGTGTTTGCCCCTGGGAGTTATAATGTCAAATCTAAAAGTGGTCCCTCTGTTGCTAAGGGGGATGCAATGACAGTAGACCCAGGATGTCAATCTGAGTTCAATAACAAGGTACAGATCTTCGCCTAACATATGGCATTAGCATGCATACTCAACAACCAAATTACACCTCATACTACAATGTATGAAATCAATATTACTTTGAATATACCTTTTATTAATTTCCAATTTGGTTGTTACATGTTTGCGTTTATAGTCTGCATATCACAATGTATTTTTAGTTCATGGTGGGCTTTCTTTGACCATCAACACAATAGACCAGGTTTGAGAAATCAACCTTTATCTTTTTCTATCATTTTGTGTTGATTATTCTCACCTTGATTATCTATTTTTTTACTGGTGTGCTAGATTCAGGCAATTGATCAGAAGCAAGAAGTACCTTAGTAAAGATTTCATGTCACACATCTAACCTTCAGGTCATCATTTTATCATATTTTAGTTTATTAAAAGCTTAATATAAAACATAGGACCACATTTTGGTAACGCAAATGTATTAAACATAAGCGTTCACAACTAAAACAAAAACAAAAAAATGTGCATAGGTTTATAACTTTGCTGTTAATTTAAAGAAAAATGTAGCCATAAAAATTACATAACTCACAATTACCAAAATTTTGTTTGATCAATAAGATAAAAATTTTAGGGCTAAAAAGCCCAATCCTAAACCGTACACTTCTAAAATAGATATGCATGAAAAGTCTTGAACTCTTCTTGATTTATCTTTGTTACTGTTCTACATTTACATTACACATTTAATCTACATTTACATTACACATTCTTATATTATCGTGCATTTGGACCTGTAAGTGCTTACAAGTAATTAGGCTTTAGGATTCTCCGAACTTGGTTATCGAATCGAACAAGCTTAAGGCCGATTTAGATCACGTTCCAAATAAATTTTTAGGATTGAAGGCTGCTCAGGATTCAATTCTGAATACATTATTTGTTTTATTAATTCGCTATATATACTTGTCTCTATAATGATCATGTTTATTGTTACTCAGATATAAGGATTGACGGAGATTTGTAGTTTTTACAAGCAGCCGCAAATGCTCATTACGATTTGGTAGGTGAATTGTATACACGTATGCAAAAAGAGATTGTCTTTTTTTTGCTGGAAGGTATGTATGCTGATATATCAATTTACTAATGCAAATTTTCAATCTTAATTTTATATCTCCCTCCGTGTGTGTGGCTTGGATTTTGGTTCTCTATATTGCTCAGAGGATGAGGTATGGAAGTTATTTAATTCAATTGTTTAGTTGATATATCATGTGCTAACCTCTTTATTTACACGTGCATAAGAAAATATGATCTTTAAAACATTGTTGTTTGCAGCTAATGAACATGGTGATCAGCTTGTTAAATATTCAAGTAGATGTTTCAACCCCATGAATATTAAACCACATAAAACATTAAACATAAAACTATAGTTTGTGTATCAAAATGGAATGTATGGTTACATTCTTTGCAGCCCTATCAACGACAAGTTCATGGACTTTAATTCTAGAGTTGAGTTTGCTCATTGTATAAAACTTATATCCGATGATATATATAATGGGAACTTGATTGGTATGTTACGAATGATAGGAAGAATTTGAGTAAGGTTAGAAGGAGAGCAGAAATTCAACAAGCAAGAGCTTTGGCCGGAAATGACACAATTCAGGTATGAACCGTAAACAATTTATTCTGAATCATAGTTTTATTAATTCGTGATGTATGGTTTCTGAATATTTGATATTGTTACAGAATCCAGTAGTATCTATCCCTGATGCACCAAACGAACAAAGAACAGGTAAATTTATGTTAATTTTCTTATTTATTATTCTAATGTGATTACTGGGTGCTAATACTTTCATATGCATTGATCAAGTAGAAAATAGAGGGGATAGCACAACAGCAAACGATCATTCTAAGCTTGATCAATGCAAGGATCTGTTGTCAATGTTGACACACATGGAGGCAAGTGTGAAACTGTCTTTATCCCGGAGGGACTTATAGAAAATATTCCTGAAGTTTATGCACTTTTGCAGGTGACTACTATCTAAGAAGTTTTTGTGAGTCTATTTAATAATCTAAAGATAACAAGATTATATTTTTGCCTAAAGCCGTCATTATTTTGTCTCATTTCAGTAAATTCATAATTTTCTTCGAAAAGGTATTTCTGTTGATAAAATATCATCACAACTGTCATCGTGGGCATCCGCATTATTAAACTCACAAACTCAACTTTTTTTTGCTTATGAGCTTATGAATTTGAACTTTCGCTTTCATAGATTTAATTGGATTGAAAATAACCGTGTATAAGAATTTGAATTGCGCCTGTTTGCCATGTTAGAGATTAACTACAATTATGTTTGTGCAGAACAAAGGAATTTGCATACACAACATGCAACATATGAATACTTAAAAGGAAAGATATTAGATATCTTCACTGAGTATTCGAATAAAGCAAAAGATCATCTTTCTAAAGCTGTAAGTAGAGTACAATTGCAAGTATAAAGTTACGATATATATTATGTTTATAAGCTTTTCTTCATGAGTTAGTGCAATATGGGTCTTGATGTTCGTGAGTTTCTGATTGATCCATTAAAGATAAAAATTTAAGTAATATTAAGATTAGTTATCAACAATAAGTATTCTACTTTTTGCTATATAGGTCTATATATTGGATTGGTTATCCTTGTGAAGCTAAGTAATCTGTTTGTTCATGCAGGTTCAAGAATGCTATTTGTTTTATGATAAGCATGAAGAAATTATGAAGGAGCCAAGTTATGATCATTATAGTGAGGTGGTCACTACATGCCCGAGTTGCTGAGGATCCAGTTAAATATGTCCGTTCAAGAAGTGTGACAATTAAGTGGTTGCTAAAGTGGACTCTAAATGTATGTGGGAGCTCTAAAAGTAAGTTGGATAGTTTTATGAACACAACTCTCAATTACTTCTAATTTCCTTTTTGCATTTTGGCTATTTTTCTTATAGGTTATCTGATACTCCTAACTATAAATATTCCTGAATTTGCTTTTGCAAAATTCTTAAATGAAGAGATCCATGGCAATGAAAAGTTAAAGTCATTATAGGTGTTGCCAAATTATCATCCTCAGCTATTGCATGTGTTTTTGGTATGGTAGCCACATATATGGGTGATTCTGAACTATTGCAAGACATGAAAGATACTAGGTCAAGTTCTATGTGGTTACATATGATCGAAGGATTATCAAGGAATGGTGGTGGATGGTTCTATACGAAAGCGCATCAAAGGCTTTTTTGTAAGAATGCAGGTCCGGATGACAAAAACTAAGCGAGAGCATCAATTCTGAAAACTTTTTGAGAGGGAGCTACAAATCAGATATTTTTATGACAATGCAATTCTTCTACAAGATTTGAAAAAAAAGATGCTAAGGTTTAGTTGTATGACTAAGGAGAATGAGGTAGAGATGAAGATTGTAATAGATAAGCTTGAGGAGAAGATCAATAAACTCTCAAAGACTATTGAAGATATGAGTACTCACGCTCACAAGTATAGTCGTGAAATAAGAGAAGCGGGAATAACAATTAACCAAGACTCAATTTTGTCCTAAGAAAGACATTTTGCAGCTGATCTGCACTGGTATACGCTCACAAGTATAGCAAAGCTCTTTTAGATTTGCATGAGAACAATACTAATTGTTCTTTTGACATCTTATTTACTTTTTTCATGTATCACACAAATATTTAAGCTTTTCTTAAAAACCTTTTTTCCAAAAAAATAAAAAATAAACAACGTTTAAAAAACAATAACTTCTATTTTTTATTACTTAGTGTACAAGTCTTTTAATGTTTTGTCATGCATAATTTTCAATAAACTTAATACAAATTCTATACAGTTACTTCAAAAACCATAAAATATACTAAATAATTACATAAACACAAACAAAATGACAAACATTGCTACTATGCTTAAAAATCTTTGTATAATATACAATTTTTAAAAACCAATATTTAGCAAAACAAAAAAATGTATACAATAATTACAAGTCATGCACGCCCATCGGGAAATTTAAAAAACAATGTTTCTAATATAAACAAATTTAAAAGACCAATATTTAACCAAAAATAAAAATGAAAATAATAATCACAAGTCATATCGCCCATCGGGCGGGTTTTGCATGCATGCGTAAAATTTAAAATAAACGTAAACTAAACTTCTTGGGCGTATATAAGGGCGGATTTGTTAGTGCCAACCATTATAACTAAACGATAAAAATTCTTTCAAAGAAAAAGAAAAGAAAAGGGCACGCCCGTATACCTAATCCACACGTAACATTAATAAGCAATTCATTTATAATTTAACAAAACAACAAATAATCTCAAATAGTTTAACAGTTTTCAAAAATATGGATGCTAACAAAACAACAATTTCTATTAAACCATTTAATAGTTTGAAAATAATCCATCTACTTATGTTACAAACCAAACAATAACACACTAAAATTAACCAAAAAACAAAAAAGATATAGAATACGAATAAACAACATAAAATTATATTACTCACAAAAAAATCATTCAATGAATAACATTTTCTTTAAAAAAATCACTTACTTAAATACACAAATGGTGTAAATTTGTACTAACATGCAAATAAACCTTTATATTTAAAATTATACATTTGTAACTTAAATGTAAGATTTAAACAATTTTTGCTTACAAATATTTCTTATGAACATAATTACTTTACTATTACGGGTTCACGGAATGGATATTGGATATTGGATATTAACTATATTAACAAAACCTCAGCCTAAAAAGACACTTATTTATTAGATTTATTAACAATCAAAAATATAAAACAACATGAGGGTTTTGAAACTGTAATCACAAAATATTGACCGGACCAAAACAGACAGACCCGGACCTAACTTGTAACATTCCGTATTTTTAGGTCATTTACGATGTCACCTAATTTGCAAATTATTTTTTTTCTTGTACGCGTTTACTTTTAATTTTAATAGTTAAGTTAAATCGCGTAAGCTATAAATCAACAATTAGCGTAAACACCCTGGCTGCCTGAACCGTTTTGATTCATTCATGGCCAACCGTACTCAACACTCAAAATTTTAAGCCACGTTCACACAAACATTTTCTATAAAAAATGTTTGAAGCAAACTCGCCCGTCGGGCGGGTTACGTAACTGGTATATATATATATATATATATATATATATATATATATATATATATATATATATATATATATATATATATATATATATATATATATATATATATATATATATAATATAGCTAAAGAACAAATCAGATACTTTCATGAGGGCAGGGTTGTGAGTCAAAATTTCAAAAATATAAGTCATATTCGTGCCAAGTTTGAGTCAATCAGTTTTGATTGTTTGTTAAATATTAACGAACAAATTGTACCTCGTTTTGTTCTCGAGTTCTATAGTCAACTCACTTTTACCTTTAATCCTGAGGGTCACTTCGTTGTTAACTTTGTCATTCAAAACAAGTCATTCTCTCTCACTCTTGAGAAATTTGGTCAAATTCTAAAAATCCCCTTCAAAGGTTAAGCCTCTCACACCGACATGTGGTCACTCGACCACTTGTCAATAAGTGTTTCGAGTAAAGGTCGTTATAAGACCACTCCTCCTTCTTCACGTATCATCAAGTCTTTTATTCAAATCCCTCGACAAGGTCAAGAAACTCGTACCAAAAATAAGAAAACCATTGTCGTAGGTAATAACGAAATCCTAACCCGAGAGATTCATACTCATATGAAACCTTGGGTTGACATTATTCGTGAAAACGCCATTTGTCTAGGAGGACATAGGGATCATGTCTCTGCTTGTCTTTGTCACATGCTTTATTCCATTGAGACCTCTACTCCTTACAATCTAGCATTCTCCATTCACAAAAGAATGGAAAAGACTCGAAGCAAACCAAAGGAACTTTTACCTTATGGAATGCTTTTGACTAGATTGTTTAAGCTTATTGTGTCCATCTCTCCTGAGCTATCATTCGATCATTACCTCGCACATGATCGAGCCATGCATCCGCTCGCTCCTCATTATAAGTGAAAGACGTGAGCGGATCGAGGCAAGAAAAGACCTCGTGAGTCAAATGCTAGCTCCTCCTCCACCACTCAAAATCATCCCTTTTCATCTCTTTCACTAGACGTCATAGTTGATGAAAATGATGATGACTTATTTCATTCCAACTCGTCTTCTTCACCTTCCTAAAATGTCTCTTCTTCATCTAATGTTTTCCCTAGAGTCACTCAAAACCCTCCTCATGAAAGTCATTACTTGAATACCCATCTCTCCGAAACTATTAATCTTCAAACCCAACAAAGAGATGCTCACCGGAAAGGGTTAAGGTCAATTGGACAAGCTCTCAAGAACATGATGGGTGGAAAACGAAAATGAATGTGTTGGCAAAACTACTATGACACTATTATTATTATTATCATATATCGTGTTTTAATACATTATATTTCTCTATTATTAGGACTAGGAGTAGCAAATTTTATTTGCATCTGACTTGAATAATCTTCTACATTCTATGAACTTTCTATGACTAGCAAATTTTATGATTATAACATGAGAAGAAATGCCACTACTTGCTAAATGATTTGTATGTTAGAATAGAACTTCATATTATTGCTTGAACTAGTTGATTCTTGAATATTGGTAAAAGCCAAAATCATTGGACTTAAGAAAAAGAGAAAACTAGAAATCTTCCTGCCTCCAGAAAATGGCCCCCTTATATACCCAGCGGCACCTTAATATATTTGGGACCGCCTGGTGATATGGGACCGCCACCAGGAGGGAAAGAAAAATTTTGAGTTTACCTCTTTTTCTGTATCTTGACCTTCCTACCTACATCCTCAAGCTGTTATTTCCCAGATTGACTAAACCATATTTGACATTCTCTTCTTCCTAAACCATGCTTTGCCATGTTATCTAATCTTTCTCATTATTTAATCATTAAACTTTCATACTTCACCACTATCTTCATCTTCTTCAAATCTCTCTTCTTCTTTATTAATGTCTTGCTCAACCCACCATTCTAACTTCTCTAGAAAGCCAAGGATGTCGGTTAGACAAGTATGGAAACGCAAAACATCCACTCCAAAATCATCACCTCCTTCCCAAAATGACTCACCCCCTCTTCCTCCAAGAGTCTACTTACAATCTCCTTCACCACCATCTTATAATCCATTAAGAGATAAAATGATTAACCAACTTCACAACATTTCTATCATTCTTGATTCACACAATAATCCATTCAATGCCTACATTCATGCACCACCTTCACCACCACCATCATAAATTCATCCTCCTTCTCATGCTCAAGTTGAATTTCACTCAAGTTTTTGTCATTGTTGCAAGTTTTCTAGACACCAATTCTATTCTTTGAGAAATGAAATCAACTTTATTCACTATCTCCTAACCTGTCCCATCCTTCTAACCCGTATCCCTCCAAATCATGGCTCACCAACCCCCTCTTTTTCCCTCTTTAATTAATCATTACTACATGATTAATTTTCCTAAATAATTGCTCTCTCATCTTTTGATTATGGCATCTTCTACCTTTCAAGAATAAACTAGTGTAGATCTATGCCTTATTATGTCCTTATGATTATCTACTTTCTATTGTAATGATTCATACAAATGTTGTATGAATGTGTCTTAGCTCTTATTAAGATCTAGTTTTTAAATTTTATGTTGAATGTATTAGTTGGATGTACTAGTGTATGAGTTTCTTGTTGGTTGAATGAAACTCTTCTTTTGTTAAATTGAATACAATGTGTTAACTTTAAAGATATTTGTCTTGCACTTGTACTTCTAACCTTGTTTTGTAGCACACAATTTTCGTAAGATCTATCCCTTGGTGCCCCGAATAAGGGGGGGCATACATTAAGGGGGAGTCTTGATATCGTCGATTTCTTTCTTCCTTCGACAACTCGACGATCATTCTTTTTGAATTCGACAAAAAGGGGGAGAAATAGAACATAACTCATTTAATAATTTGACGTCTTTAATTTTTTTTAAATGATTTTATATTTTGTCATCATCAAAAAGGAGAAGATTGGTATGTGTTTAATTACACATACCTTTTACCTTTAAAAACAAGCTAAAATGACCAAAAACAGACAAAAAACTGCCAAAGATATGTTTGTTTTGCATTTGTGTTGTGCAGGAAACGGATATTCACAAAAGGACGAAAAACAAAGCCAAAACGACAAAACTGGGCACGGGTATGAAACAAACACAATTAATTAAGCATGATTACGTGATCAAGAAAATATTTTTCTTTTAATCATCACTTTTAATTCTACAAAAGTATTTTCTTAAAAATACATTTACAAAATATTTTCTAATTAAAAGAAAAGTTTTATTAAAAACTTAAAATTTGAAATTCAAATTTTTCCCCCAAAATAAAAGGTTCCATAACAAATACAACATTCACATAAAAGACAAACAGGGAGCGGAAGTTAGTCTTAGTGGCGGGCTCCCTTATAGGCCATGGCGACCCCCTTATGTATAGGGACCCGCCGGGACCCGCCACCAGATGAAGTTGGATTCCATGCTATAAATACTCGCTCCATTCCCGGGGGGTAGAATTTCAGTTTTCCTCTTTTGCCACGACATTTTTTTTAGTCTTTTATTTCTCTCTCTAAATCTTCTTTCTCTCACTAAAACTCTTGTTTCATATATAATTTAGATCTTGTTCAAGTGATCTAATATCTTCTTCTCTCCTTCCTCTCATCAAGTGCAGAGAGAAGAAACTAGTATTCGTCAAGAAACGAAGCATGCGTTAAACTGGTGATTCTCTCTCCTTTTATTCTATGTACCAAACACTTATTGTTTTATCTTGTGTATTTATCTATACTTTTTTTACTTATTCTGTTTTGTGTGATTCGGATATTGTGTAGATCCGATAGTGTAGATCTTGTGAGTGTGTATATCTTTTGAAGTGGTAGATTGGTTCTAGCTAAGATTAGGACTCGACATTTAGCTTAGTGTCGGAAAATAACGTAAGCGACGTGTAAATGGTTTTCTCCGCCTAAAGGGAGCTTGTTGACATAGTGAAATCTCGAGTCGGATACTCGGGGAGTGAAGTAGGGCGAAGAGGTGCTCGTAGCCGAACCACTATAAAATATTGGTGTCTTGGTTTGGTTGTTTCTTTCCTTATCTCTTTACATTATTATTGTTGTTATTTAGTCTTCGTTTAGATAGTTATTGCTTGTTCATATTGTGATTTGATTGAACATATAACTCGGATCTATATATTTTTTAAAGTAAACTTTTAAACCATAAAACAATCATGTAAACTATTCAACCCCCCCCCCCCTTTAGTTTCCACATAATCAACCACTCGAATCGAATGATAAAAGAAATATCATAGAGGAATCGAATATAAGATAAGATAAAAAGATGATCACCTGCCATGACGGGTCAAAGTGGAAGATTATGAACAGAATAATTTGGTAATACTGAGATTTAGTAGGGCACAAAAGATGAAAGAAACTGTTTTAACCCATATCTCTTTTGTTTTATATCTCAGTCTGGAGTTTACGGCGCAACGTACGGAATAGATTACGCCGTAACCTTTGTTTAAACTATTTTACTAATTTATTTGAAAAGGGGTGATTACGCCGTAACCCTCTACCTTGGTTACGGCATAAAGTGGTTTTGACGAATTTCGTTTTTCAAAGAAAATGACATGAACTTTTATTTTACCAAAACCATATTTTATTATTGCAGAAATTAAAAACGAAACCTTTAGGGTTGTCTCTCGGTTAGCACTTTTATTTGTTTAAGGAGTCGTTAAGTTCGACTCCTTCACAGCTACGTTGTTTCCTTGCGAGAGATGATGGTTCCCGCGTCCTTTAGCTTGTTATCTATATCATGTGACATTTACTCAGAAAAGATGATTAGAAGCGTGATTAAGTCTTAACTCATCAAATAAAACTACTCTCAGGCAGCGACGCCAAAAACTTGATGCGTATTTTATTTTAAAATTTTAATTACCAAGTTTTAAGTTTATAAAACTCGTTCTACCTTTACAAACGCACTAACGGGCAAAGAACCCAGTCGTGAGTAGTGTAGAGATGGTAAATCCGACGTCGTTTATTAATGGGAAAAGACCCAAAGAAAGAGAAAGATATTTAGTAAATTGTGATTTGACAGTAACAAAGAAAATACTAGGATAGAGGGTATACCATTACTGAATTACCTCACATGATTCTTGACTTCCCTCTTGGTGCATTTTATTATTATAATAATCTGAGGTAACGCTAAAATAAGACGGACATCCTCGTTTAGCCTATGATCCCTAGGTGGAATGGACTCGCGAGGGGAATTGACCTAATCCTAGTTCACAGTGATTAATTCCTCTCGTGATTTGATGTTAGGACAATTGCGACTCAAATGTGTATCATGACTAATACCATAGCTAGATCCTATGGCAAGGGATCGGAATTGAACTGCAATCAATCTTGTGTCGATGGCACAAAATGCTGAATTTCAGTCTTAAGATTAAGGGTTATGGTCAAACCACCAACGTGTACTACAATTGGCGAATTAAGGACAACTGAGTAAATAAGGTGTCTTTACACTCAGAGTTCTCACATCCTTAATTCAAAACCAATATGGAGATTACAGGCTATGATAATAATAACAAGAGAAGTGGAGAGGTCAAATGAAAATAGAACAATAATGATATTAAGGAAAATTACACCATGTTTAGATCTAGGAGAATGTAGGAAACATTGTGAAACGCTACAATTCTTAAAACTAGTTTTGTCACACGTTACATGGCTCCTTCGTCCTTCCCTTTCTCGCTAGTGTTTGCTGAAGGTGGTTTTTCTTCAAACCCTTGTATGGGCTGGAGGAATGGAGATATCTCAAATGAGCTGAAATGCCTTCCTTTTATAGACTTCGAGTTTGTTACGGCGTAACGTGTTAAAGGGTTACGCCGTAATCGTGCTGACGAGGCTTTCCATTTGATAGACAAATATCATGTTACGTCGTAATCACATGTAGGGATTACGGCGTAATGCTAACTCAGCATAGTAGAAGCGTTGGCGTGCATGGTTTACGCCGTATAGTACGACTCAACATCTTTTACATCGTCACCTTACAAAGAGGTTACGGTGTAATCTTCATAAACTGCTACCTTTTGTCCATTTTGCATGCAAATACGTATAAATGATTGTATATCCTGAAATTAACACGGAAAACAACTAAGTACTATTATTAAGGTAAATACGTGATAATTATAAGCATTTTCGCAGGGATTGTGACACAAAAAAGTATTAAATATTTGATGTTATCACTAAGACACTAACCCGACCCTATTAGGCTATCAGGTTTATCAGGATGACCCGATAAACACGATAAGCTAAGTTAGACCCGAATGAACCCAACCCTATAAGGTCTTATCAGGTTCGGGTAGGGTTCAAGTCGACCTATTTAACACCCCTAACTGCAATTCATCTGGCCTTAAAGATTTTTGTTTGTTTCACAATTAACTTTTTAATAAATTTTATGTTTTAAAAAGGTAATTTCTAGAAATCCACTACAATGCACAAATGCTTTTTCCAAATACTTTGTATACAAAATATCCTTATTTTACAAAATTCCCCCATATAATAGAATGACAAATGACACAAAAAGGTACTCAAGTTAAGGATCATTTCTAATCAAGGTATCACACTTTTTTTCTTGCATAAAAAGGCGCCTAACTTATTTTTTTTGGTCAATTTGGGTATTTTCGTTAAATATTTAATGATCATCCGTTAAGTTTAACCAAAGTTGCATGTACTTGGATCCAATTTTAATGATTTTGTTCTTTATTGTCCTGTCGTTGGAACTGAAGGTGAACCTTAATTTAAACCATGTTTATATTGTGATTTGTGTCTTTCATATCTTTGTTCTATCTGTTTATGTTTTCTGGAAACATGTTGTGTGCTAAATCAACATTGCTTGCTCTTTAAATTAAAACAAGGTTTTAAGCCCGCGCGTTGCCGCGGGATGTTTGTCAGGGTGAATTTGGTATACATCCGAAAGTATGTAGAGAACTCTACGTGAATCTAGTGCGAGCCAAAAGTCTCAGACATAAATGATATGGTTACAAAATGCGAAACATCTAAAATTAAAAACACTTTAGACCAATGTCCACTGCCATTCGAATTTTTACCCATTTGACTCGTTTGAGATAAAACACAATCCAGTAGCTCAATCATAAGTAAACAGGTCGAATATGTCACTTCTAAAAATGCAGCAACAGATGAAACGCATACCATTGTAGAAGTTCTCTAGTGCTGCAAGTTGGTTTGGCGTCTTGTGAATTCTCTTCTCTTATGAAGAAGAGCTCCATTCTCATCAGCTTGAACTCGTTGAGGTTCTACAATATAAACCAAAGAATGATCAGCATAGACTGATATGTTTTACCTTTGACTATTCACTCTCGATTATCGAAGCGATAAACCTTAGAATCTAAAGAATGAGATATACCTTCATTAACAGCTGCACTGAGCCTCACACCACATTAATCACCATTTTGATACTCGGGTGCTTTGATATGTCTTACGTTCTTATTGCCTAATCCTTCATGAATCATGGTAACATCATTATTAGACAGAGTTCATGAGTAACTTTGTTGCACTACGTGTGGTATGAATCAGGGTTGTTCCAAATAGGTTGGTCAAGTTTGACTTTTAATAATTAATCATAAAGATCGGCTTAAAAGAACTTGTTTTGTTCTGTGTTTAAGACTGTAGAGTAGACGACAACGACTATAGTTCATGTGTTTATTTAAGTGAAAACAGTGAATGTAAATTAAAGGGAGTGTTTTGATAGTTGTATTTTATTACTACGATCATTTGCGTTATTCGTAATGGTGATTCTTTCATAGAGGTCTGTAAGGAAAAGTTAAAAATACCCGCGGTAACGAAAAATGATACCCAATTAATAGGTGTACATATTTGTTTGGTCATTTTCAAAAAAATTAAAGAAAAACTTTGCATCATTTATTAAAGAAAATTAAAAGGTGAAATTTGTACCTGGAGTGTCTTCTTTACTGCTGCTTGCTCCTTCATTGTATGCGGGTTTCTCCAAGATGGAATCGGCAACGATGTGATATTTCGGTAGGTATCTGACGCAGGTCTGCTCCTTTGTACTTTTTCGCCATTTCTGAGCATGGATGACCAGTGACTTCGTCTCTGACTATCATTTGATTTAAATGTACTATATTAGATATTATTAAAATTTTGTTATACCTAATCTCCTAATTACTCTACTGCATAAGTGTGCTTAAAATGTATGATACCAATGTAACCGCCAATATCACTGGATCAAATTTAGTTTTGATTGGTACTTTAATTAATCTTATGGTCACCAAGATGCTTAACTTATCGATAATCATTACGACCCCTGTTACAGTGGACCAATTAGAGCTTGGGAGTTTTATAAACAATAAAATAAGGATCTGTTAGTGTTCATTTTAGCAAAGTAAAAAGTTCAATATCATGTGGAATTCTCACTGCTGTTATATATATTCGCGTTGTTGTTGTTTAATTTCATTTAGTAATGCCTGTTTTGTTCACTGAATACATGTATGCATTATTTGTTAGATGATTTAATATAAAGTTGTTGAAATTACTAATAATTTAGGATCTGACATGTTAGATGCATGGGATAAAACAGTAAGCAACAAAAGAAAAGTATGTACCTTCATCACTTGCAGAATTGGACTGAAAATGTTAAACGGCTGAAGTGCTTGTACGATTGATAATACGGCGTCTTCTCACATCACTAACGACAACAATGTTTTGTGCATGGGCGGATGGTAAAACTTGTTGAAACCATCTTTTTCGACTGCTGTTGTTAAATGAGGATAGTTCATAGGTGACTGTCAATTTCGACAATAAAGAAAAGCAAACAAAGTTCTATAGAACGAACAATTTATCAGCGCAACATACTTGTTCTCGTTGTGGGATGCTCGGGCCCTGGGCCATTGTGTTGTTGCTTGTAGCACTTATGTGTGAAGGTCTTGTTATGACACATTTTTCTACACCACGATTTTTACCCGTCCTCTTGAGATCAAATCCCTCCGGAGCGCGCTTTGCAACATATTAAACAAATTCTGTCGAAACTCCAGAGTACCCGAGAAAGATGCCTGAAACAATATGCATAAGATCACGCAGTTAGAGCAAATAAAGTAAAACTGAACTTTTAATTTGAAAAAAGCACATACCAACTACACATCCGGACCACCATTTGAAGGTAACATATTGTTTTCGAGGCGCGTCTATAGTCTTATGTGACATATTTGCACATATTAGTTTTTGGGAGTTTGATATTTGCACATGTGAGTTTCACCGATACACGAGGTATTGTGTCTGTGAAAAATTTGATGTGTGCGCCGAATGATGGATTGTTTTGGGCCTCTTATCCAGAATCAGCTTAGAACCTCATGACATAATTTATTCATTGGTGTTTGATAATGATTTTAGTGGTGGAGGCGGTGTTTGGTAGTGATGGTGGTGGTGACGATGATTGGTGGTGGTAGCAGCCGGTGGATTTGAAATGTAAAACTTAATTGATGATTGTTAAATATTTAACGAGAAAACCTAAATTGGCACAAACAAAAAAAGTTTGACGCCTTTTTATGCAAGAAAAAAATGCGAATGACACTTAAGTTGGGTACCTTTTTGTGTCATTTGCCCTATAATAGATAGTGCAAATAAAGCATCTGTTTAACATTATATTTACACTATATATATTTTGCTCCAATGTTATACACTAAATCTTTACATTAAACATTATTTACTTGTTAAAAATACATAAAGGTGCAACAAATAGAAAAATTATTAAAAGAAACACATGTTAATAATGGGTTCAATTTGATGCTAATAATGAGAAGCTTATAGATATATTTTCTATGTAACTTATTTACTAATTTTAATGTTAAATATCAAAGGTTTATAAAAATTATTGTGTTTTAATTATATTGAATAATGTTAAGTGTAAGGAATAGTATATGATGTTTTTTGCCCATTTATTATTCATCACATTATACAGTGTAAGGTTTAATGTCAACATTGGAAGACATTATTTTCACTTTTGCACTATTTTAATGCATTAGTGTTAATGTTGAAGGTGCTCGCGTGAAGTTTTAAGCCCTTCCTACTTTTTATGGCTTATTTAGAAATATATCGGCTTATATAAACTATTTTTCGCCTAATATAAACTTATATAAGCCGAAAGGTTTGAAAATAAGCCAAAACGACTTTATAAAACATAGATAAGCCCAAAACCAAATTACCAGCTCCGAAACAAACACCCCCTAAACCCATGCGTTGCAGATGCTCCAGCACTTTGAAACGAGTAGGAAAAGAATTAACCGGTAACCACCACCGTGCTATTGACAATGTTAAACACTAAATCACTTCAACTGAATTAATACCTGCTCCTCACTTCATTTCAATTTCATCGTCTTAATAGCAACTGCAGGTGATGAATCGTTTTCAGTATTACTTTCGTTATATGCTTAATTTATAACCTGACTAATTAAAATTAAGTAGCAATAAATATTTTTAGTGGGAGTGAATTTTTTTTAAGTAATTAAGAATGTTTGTATAATGAATTACACTTGAACATGAATAAATTGCATTTGAGATTAAAAGTGTGCAAATTGTTGAATGTGTTGACAAGGGTTTGTCATTCAGGTTACCCGGTTAGGGCACTAAATGTACACACTTAGCGAGGTTTGAACTCTTTATGTTAGTCAATTATCATGCCTGCTCTGGTTTGTTTTTACTGACTTTGTGTCGTTTTTTAGCTTTTCAGATCTCGCAGCTGTTTAAATTTGAACGTATATATATCGACAGCCTGAGTATTTTACAAGTACTTTCTTTCATTACTATGGCAACCAAACTTATCAAAAGAATAACTTTCAACCAACCTCGTTCTCTGCTTTCCTTCCGACAAAAAACCACCTCCTCCCAGTATGTAGCTTCTAGAATTAGAGATGCCACTTTTGAAAAGTTCATGGACAAGTACAAAGATCTTTTAAAAATTGTCGCCATTCAAGACCTTATCCTCGCAAACCCCAATAACAACCCGCCTTCTGTCTCAGTCGATTTCCTTAACCGCCTTTCTCAAAAACTTCATCTTAACCGTGGTGCCACTGCATTTTTACGCAAGTACCCTCGAATATTTGAAATTTTCTATGATGCTTCCCTCTCTCAGCCCTTTTGTAAGCTAACTCCAGCTGCAATACAGATATCACATGAAGAATCTGTAGCTATTCACAGTGATCACCCTCTTGTCATTGACCGTTTGGTTCGGCTTCTTTCTATGTCGTTATCCAAGACGCTTCCGCTTCGTGCAATTTTCAAGGTGTGGAGGGAACTTGGTCTTCCCGATGACTTCGAGGATTCGATTATCTCCAAAAATCCTGATATTTTTCAAGTTCTTGACGCCCATGAACCCAATACGCACTTGATTAAGCTCATTGGTAAGATACCTGGTCATGAACATTTCACAGCTGCTGTAGAAAATTGGAGGGTTGTGGAGTGTTGTAAAGATGATTGTAGTGTTGATAGAATGGAAATGAGGTTTAGTTTTAAACATGGGTATCCTCCGTGTATGAAATTGAAGAAGAATTTTAGAGCTAAAGTTAAAGAATGGCAGAAAGTGCCATACATCGGGCCATATGAGGAGTTCACAGGGGCTAAAAAGAAGTCTAAGAGTGGACTTATAGAATTAGAGAAACGAGCCGTTGCAATTGTTCATGAATTTCTGAGTTTGACTGTGGAGAAGACAGTGGAAGTTGAGAAGATTAGTCATTTTCGGAAATGGTTTGGGATTGATTTGAATGTGAGGGATTTGTTCTTGGATCATCCAGGGATGTTTTATTTGTCGACAAAGGGGAAGAGGCATACTGTGTTTCTTAGGGAAGCTTACGAGCGTGGATGTTTGGTTGATCTGAATCCTGTGTACGTTGTGAGGAGGAAGCTTCTTAATCTTGTGATATTGGGGCGACGTGGTTTGCATTCGGGTGATTATAAGTTGAGCTCCAGCGAGAGTGAAGAGGAAGATGACTTACAAGAGATGGAGACTGACTGAGGTAAAATATTTTAACTTCAGAATTACAGACAATATTTGTGACTATTTTGAGCATCACTCATAGTCTTAAGAAGAATATATATCTGAAATGCTTGAAGGCACATAACCACAAATAGCATGCTACCTTTCTATGCTAGGATTTGGTTCCATTCTGTCCTAAAAAATCCGAAAGTTTGACTTAACTCGGGAAAACTGTAAAACCGTAGACCATAATTAGGTTTACAATTTCAAGTAATAATAATTATTATATATAATGTAAACAAGTTTTGACAACCCAAAACAGAGAAAATATTGCATTTTTTGTGGGGAGACTAAAAATGGAAAACAATGACATTATTTTGGACGGAGCCACAGAGGCAGTACATATTTATGTTTGCTCAGTTTCTTCTATGGGCTTTTTAGTGCTTTAATGAGGGGAAATTATATCTTTGAATCGGTATCATTGTTGAGCTTCAGAAGAAGTGAGGTATTTATTGGGTGGTTATGTTTCCAGGGTGCTTACTCTCTCAGGGGCACCTTCCCAGGTTTCACCCGATATTTGTTGTACCGATACTTGTGGTTAATTTATTATCAAGTGGTTAATGCTGGGTGGTTTCTGTTGTGCGTTATGTTGCTTAATCCTGAATTTTGTAGAGAATGGAATTTTTTAAACAGATTTAGTTGATGAAAAGCCTGATGTTTACTGAAATAATTCCCAACTTTATCTTGTATACGGCTATATATACAGCAACTTGCAAGATCCTTTTATGCTGTGTTATATATAGGTACTTCTATGTGAATTGGTTAACCTTTATTAATAGAACAACTACATATCGTTGATGTTTCAGGCGATATCTCTACATCATATACACAATTTACACATAAATCATGTACCATAGATACATGTGCACGAGTCATAAAAAACATATATTTGCACCCTTGCCTTGTTTAACACACAAGTGCGTCAGTCTAAAAACACATCTGCATTGGCTAATATACAAAACTGTTTAGATCCTTTCACAGCGAAACATGCCACCAATTTCCATATATAATTCCAAAAATGCTATCTGCTTCTCGATAAAAAAAAAAAGCAAATGTTGTATTAGTAAGCCTTACCAAATGTGTGTGCTTTCGTTAGCTATGATGGTCTTATTTTCTTGAATTATAAAATACATATAGACAACAATGCTGAACAGCGCTTCATGTTTTTTCCTTGAGTTATTTCTGGATTTGAGACTTCTCTATATGTTTGAGATTCTCTTTTCCATTTCTTGTTCTTGGATTTATGTGTCCTTGTCAGTCAAATGAATCAGTAATCATTCAAGTAGTTGTCTTTTCTTTCATAAATCATCATATAACTATTATAAGGGTATAATGGTCTGTATCAACATATTTCTGCATTTTAGCTGTTACGAGTATTCCTTATCTGACAGTGCTATGGCCTCTGTGCAACTATTGTTCAACATTATTAATTTATAGCAATGGGGATGAATTATATTCTAACGTATAAAATTTGAGGTCTAGGTCGTCTTTTCTCTGTTCTTTTGTGTTTCAACCAGACAAAATGTAACAACTAACATACTGTCATCTGCGAAAACAATTTTCAGCTGCTTTGAAAAAAAATTCTTGTGTTTTTCATCATCATCAGCAGTCTGGAGTCATGCATTATATAACAGATCATTATGTATATATGTTGATCATGAGTACTAATATTCTATGGTACAGGAACAGGACAAATGCTACTGTTATTAAAATGAGTGTGAACTAGGTGAATTACCACACTGGAAATTATTACTGGTACCAATCAGCTTCTGCATCTCGTTTGACGTTTACACAAACAGCACACGGTTTATGTGAATTTCATATTTCAGTGTAATATGAAACTATAGTACAATTTTCCATTGATTATTAGCTTATTGTTTCATTTTATAACATATGATAACAGGGGTCATCCTTTGTATCACAAAGTTTTTTCATATCTATTAGTGGGAACACCCAACTGTTTATGGGTTGCAGTTGATGTGGAAGAGCAACCAGAAGAATGACAGTATGATTTCAGGAGTTCTGGTCTCATATTTTCTGGCTACGGAGAATGTTTCGCAGATCATAAAGCAGTTTCTCAACTTCTGATGCAGCACATTTAGAAAGCTGGACTTTGCTTGCTGGACTTCAGACAATGCCGGTTTTATCATGTACCGTTATTTTGAATCAAAATTAAGATATGCATACGTCTTAAGAGCAGAAATTTTTATGAAAACTTGAGAATTCATATGTTCATAAGCTGGAAGGACTTCTGTTCCAGATCGAGACGGAGTTGGTGGACAAGAATTCAATTATTCCGTACTTCATAGTGAATGCATAAGAAGCAACAGATATCCAAATTATTGATCCCATACAGCAATATACAAATAATTTTTCATTCATTGTTTTAGGGGGTGTTTGGCTAAGCTTATATGGTGGGCTTATGAGCTTATTAGCTTATATATGTCATATAAGCTCAAACTAAGTGTTTGGCTAAGCTTATATGAGTGGGCTTATGAGCTTATATAAGGGGGTTTTGATAAGCCACAAAAGTGTGGTTTTTTTAAGTGGTTTGGGCTTATATAACATGTTACATTATAAATTACAAATTTACACTCAATTATACATAATATAACATTAATATTTTTCAACTCATATCTCTTATAGTCATTTACCACTTTAAAATAAACCAAACATTTGAAGTTATAAACTTACTAAATATAAGCTAATCCAAACACTTAACGTGGGTTTATAAGCTTACGATATATAAGCCATAAGCCGCTTATATAACATAAGCCTAAGCCCAACTCATAATCTTAGCCAAACACCCCCTTAATGTCACAAAAATGTTGAAAGGTTAAGGGTGAGAGGGAATAGGAAAAGGTGCTAAACTATGTAATGTTTGTTATATTATGCAGCCTACATACAATACAATCATCATATCATATATACAGCCTCTTTCTCTATGCAACCATACAATTACTATCCGCCTTGTCACAGTAACTGATAATCCCTGACTTTACTGCGAATCTTTATGTTGGAGTCCTGTGCATATGCTAACGTGCACAAGTATACTAGATCATTTTAACCGGTGTATACGTTTTACTTTCAGCGCAGTTCAATGAATTATCAATTGCTCTTCTCGCCATGATAAAATAAAGGAACACAAGTAATTTTGTAGGTAAAATGTCGGAAATGCCACTCGTAAAGGGAAGCACATGATGGTGGTTAAGTTTTTGGCTGACCAAATCGTTATCAGAAGCTTCAGAACTCAAAAGTAGAGATAAGAATGTGATTTTTGAAACGCACATTGATGAAATTTATAATCTAAGGGGTGTTTCTTTTTTGCTTAATATAGATGGAAGAAATTCTTAATGGAACCAAGAAAAAGATTGTTTATTTTTTGCTTAATACGAAAGTAAATTTTGTTTTTAAAAGGGTGCTAAAAAGAAAGTTGTTTTCATCCAGGATCCTGTATCACAAATTTACCCACACATCTTTCTTTTATTCTTTCTTCTCCTAACATAACCCACTGGTTTTTAACATCTTCGGCTCTACCACACCTACTTGCCATAGCAACTAACATACCACTCTAATCCGCCGCCTTACTCCTCATGCTAACCATTGAATTGTCGTCTCTACTCTTTTGATCCCTCCAACATGTTTTTTTTATGTCGACTTCATTAACTCATCTTTGTATATGTATAAAACTGCATAAAAGTTACGGGTTTTTTTCCCCTTTAAAATTCCCTATTTAGATGGACTTGTCTTAAGTTTTTAGAAATTTGTAGTAATTGAAGTTTGATTATGTATCATTTATACTTGATTTTTGATTCTTTTGGTTTTAAATACGAGATCATTGCTCTATCTATGATTTTAAAAACAAGGGTAAATCAGTCATTTAGGTTTTTGAGATTCTCATTCAGGATGAAAAAGAAACAAGATATTTTCAGACAAGATTATTTTCAGACAGAATTATTAATGTAGACATAAACTATTTTCGGACAAGAAAAAAAAAGAACAGCCCAAAGTGTACTACAAAATATGCTTTTTGTAATGCACTACAAAAAAGATATATGTTTAATATGACATTTAAATCTCACGTGACAACCACACAAATGTAAATGATACTCATGTGCAAAGCCAATTGTCAATACAACAACTACCGTCACAATCAACTAATATGATGATTTCAGGCTTTTAGCTAAAGAGTAAACATGTCCCTCGTTTCTAAATAACTGTACGTTTTTTTTTCTTTTTTTCGGAATGTCTCATTTACAAAATATTTACTAATCATAGATAACGGGGTTCAATGGAGTTTACTATATTATTACTCTTGAAATATTATTACAAACTTTATAAAATATATTAATTAATTAATCTTGTATAAAACTGTCATTTTATTAAAAGAAAATATAATACAGTTTTAATTATATTTTTCTTAACTTGTGTGTTTTTTGTTGGATGTCAATTATTTAGAATCGGAAAGAGGTTGTTCATACACCCGGATTTTGGCAACTCCTTTATTTATATATTTTTATTATTTGTTTACTTTTTACCATTAAACTGCGAGACTGAAAGTACGAAAAGAGAAATTATAAAGTTTAATAAATTAAAAGTATTACAAAAAGTTGTCTTAGAGCATATGGTTCAATAATGCAACCCTGTGCGTTCGGCCTACGTGGCTCGGCGCCGGGGTGCGTTACTGCACCGGGTTCGTTCGTTAGCACACCTTGTTGGCCTGCTCATTGGATAACCAACGAGCGTTCGTTGCAACATATATTTTTTTATTATAAAATCAAATTCGACGGCTAGTTTTGAGTAATTTTTTTTATTTGTTGCATTTCAACGACTACTTTTTCAATTTTTTTCACTTTACCTATATATACTCCTTTATCTCACAAATTTTAAGACACACAAATCAAATACTTCACATTCAAATCATATAGCTAAAAAAATGTCTCAACCTCCACATCCAAATGATACTCCATTCGTCTCAAAATTATTGTCCTACGACAAAAACACACAGTTAAACAAAAATGCATTTATTACTGTTTTTTCTATATTATTTTTTAACAGAATGACAGTTTTACCTTTAGCTAATGATGAGATTGTAAATCCCACTTCAGTTTTACAACTCCCTAGGCAGTATACCTAACTGTTGTAGTGTAGTATAGGCAAGACACGGGGGTTGTTATCGTTCTTTAGGGGAATAGCACTGTGAAGGTCCAAACTAAATATAACTAAGATCTAGAAGATTGAAAGAAGAATATTTTTGTATTTTTTATAATTAATAAAAGCAAGTAAAATCTCGGGGTATGAAGGTGGTTTGATTAATACTAATAATTAACTATTTAAACTAAATAAGGAGAAGAGAATTCGTATGATAGGGGAGTAGTGTTTACTTAATCATGCATGGTCCTTGGTATGTTTTTCCTAACTCTATTGCCTTGTCACACTTGCGATGTATGTGTAAGTATTTTCGAGAAGCATGACGAATTACACGAAAACGCCGTCTACGTGATCTTGCTAGGGTAACACACGTGTAAGGTAGTATGAAGACTATTACATGGCCCTTAGGGAGATATACACGCATTAAAACACTTAAAGGGGATCATCCACATAGAGGTAAGGTAGTATGAAAACTGTTACCTATTGAATCCTTTCTAAACAATCATGTCACTCTAGATCTTTAATACACTTAAGTAACTAGGAATCTAGAGACGAAGCATGCACACACATCAACAAGAAGAAATATAATTAAGATCTACATACCAATTCACATGCAATCATAAGCAAACACTTAAAAGATCTAGCCTAGCATGTTCAAGATAGATGAAGCACAAATATCAATCAAACAATAAGACATATTGAAAGATAAAGGATAAAAGAACTTCACTATTATGAATCAAGCAATTAAGGATGGTATAGAAGGGTTGGAAAACCCTAAAATACTCTCAAAATCTGGTACAGGTCGACCTCCCACGAACTAAACCCTAGTCATCTATTATAATGTATATCTAAAAAGTAAAAATTGAGTTTGTATATATAGACTCCAGGGCGTGACGGCGTCACATATTCTTCGGACGCCGTCCCCACGCTAAGGTTTCTAGGGCTTCATATTTGACGGCTGATCCAGATGGCGTCACAATAAATCCAGACGGCGTCGCTTAATGCTTCAAACGGCGTCACAATAAATCCAGACGGCGTCTCCACTCTCTGATCTTCAATCATTAATTGTGTCTTCATGACAATTTTTCATCTTGTCTGGTTTCTTCCAAAATTGAGCCCAAGTCACGTGTATTTCCTTTAAATGTCTTTCGAGTGCTAAAAATGCATAAAGAAACGATTAAGCACATATTTAAAGCATTTTTGCATGATTATAAGGGTAAAATGACCCCGAAAAAGTGTATAAATTACACCTCATCAGCTAACTAATTAAAGTCCTCATCATAGTTTGTAATAATAATTTCCAACAAGGGTATATAGTAAACTTAATCAAACTTCCCTATCTATTTTTAGTAGTGAAAAATTAAATTGGGACATCCTAAAAAGAAAACGTGGACTATTAATTTGGGACATGGGGAGTATTTAGTTCAATTCATACCCGTGGATGCCTCAAAATCCAAACTCATCATCTTCTTCAAATCCAGCAACACCTTCATCTCAACATTAAATCTCGTCCTCACAATATCCCTCGTTTGGTACCAAAAATAACTTGTCGAATATGACACAAGAACAATGGAACCAACACCAACTACTTCAAAAACGATTTCAACATCTTTAACAAAACCTACCATAATATTATCAAAACCCACCACCGTTACAACAACAAAACCCAACCGAGCCACCACCGGTAGACTCGCAAAAAAGACCTGCAAGAAAAGACCCACAAAAGTAGCTCAAGGCTCGTCATCCGACACTCAAGACAACTTTTTTCAACGTTGGACGAGACAATAAGATGAACTACTAGCTACGTGTTACGTTGCGGTTTTCGAGGATCCAAATATCAGAAGAGACCAAAAGATGGATTGTTTTTTGGGCAAGGTTCTTTCGACATTCAAATCTAAGGCTCCATTAGATCGTACCAAAGCTATTTGGCAAAGACAAAAGACCACGTCCCCCGGGAGCATGTGTGACAAAAAAGACGAAATCCAAGATCTCGTCGGGTACTACGGGGAGTCAAACATCGTTGTTTGCGGAAACAATGTCTAAAAAGTTGCGACTCAAACGGGAATCACAACAAGAGAAAGACCGAACCGTGATTAAGTTTGAGGAATTGCGGTTTCTCGCAACAAAAACCGATGGGTTGTCGAGAGAAGATCTCGAAATCATCCAGATGCAAAAAGAACAAATCCGATAAAAATATAAACATCACTAGCCGTCGACATAGTTTTCAATACCGTATTGTATTTTTAATTAGCGTAATTTTTTTTCTGTATTTTTTTATATTTCGTATGTTTTTTTATTGTAACTTCTATTTTTTATTTTTTATTTAATAAAATATTAATTGTTTGAAAAAATAGAAAAGAAAAAAATAATGAATTTTAAAATTGGACCGATTCCCCCTGAATGACATGTCTCAAAACAATAACATACAATTTTAAAATTGTATGTTAAAAGCGTCAATTGGACCGATTCCCCCACCACGAGAATATTGTATTCCACACGTTCATAGCTTTATCACACCAACAAGCAGTGATCTACTGATTCTACAACATGTTCACAGTTGGGGCATAGAAGAGAATCAAGATCAATACATTTCTTGTCAAGCTCCACACGGACCGGAAGCCTTCCAAGTAACGCTCTCCAAACGAACACATTAATTTTCCGAGGAACAATGTTATTCCAACGTGTCTTGTTTACCCCTACCATACTACTTACCCGCCACTCCTCAATCCAACACGCCAAAGATCTAACAGAAAACACCCCATTCGTACCAAGCTTCCAATCCCATCTATCCACCCTATCTTGACTAAAACTAACATCTCCCAGAAGCTCATTTAGGTTATCTAAATCTTCGACCGCCCTACCCCTTGGAGGTCTAACCCAATCCCACACCCACTCCCACACTCCCTCGACCCACCTACCCCTACAACCTGCCATAATGTCTTTATTTCCTTCTAAGTGAAACAATCTTGGAAAACGAACGTTGAGAGGCACATCTCCTACCCATTTGTCCAACCAAAAAGACGTATTAAGCCCGTTCCCCACCTTTTTGATGAATTGATTAGAGAATCC